>PVLD010015127.1:33370-49897 GCA_004027595.1 Dinomys branickii | reverse complement strand
AAATTTAGGTCTACCCCTTAGCAGGTTATGCCCTGGAACTGCACCGAAGACAGTGGGAGTTTCTGCACCTCTAACCTCTTCTCCTTTCCTTTCTTACCTCTCCTCTTCCCTCCCCTCCTCTCACCTCTTCCATTTTTCTTTCTTGTACTCTATAGGGAGCCCTTCACAGCAGTCTGGGAAGTTTATATTTGAAGTCCCATGGAAAGTTATTGGAATTCTAGCAAGTTAATTCCAATCTACCACTTCCAGTGCAACCGATGGCGAGAATAAAGACACTAAGGCATATTTGCAGTTGTGGGGAGCCAAGGGGTCCTATATCCAGCCAGTAAAATGGTTAACCAGAGCCAAGACCTCAACCCAGGGCCCAACCTGAATTAATTTGTGGAGGGAGTGGCTTGAGGATGAGTGACTGTGAGAGCGGGAAGAAGTACATGAGTGCTGTGAGCGGGGTGAGGTAGGAGGCCTGAAATCACCTCTGCAATATGCAGAGGACACGTAGAAAGAGTAATCTGCATAACACAATTGAGGTAGTGTCTAATGTTTTAGGGTTGGTACTTCAGCTCCGATTTGTAACCTTTCATGCCCTGGGAAGTCATAGCCTCTTATCTAGAGGCTGGATCCCAGCCCCCAGCGTGAAGCACAGCTCTCCAGCTCACCATGGCTCACATGGTTTTTGGGGGAGCTACAGGGGTGGAGGAACACTGTCACCTCAGCTATACAGATTTGCATTGCTTAAAGCCAACTGAAGGGATAAGGAAAAGTCGTAGCCAGCTCTGTACATATCAGTACAAGGAAATAGGGCCAGGTTTAGCCAAAATGGAGATAATTGCTCTTCTTTCGAAGACAGTCGTGCAGGTGGTCCTCCACAGTACTCAAGAATGAACTTGTGCACTGAGCTACATCCCCAGCCCTATTTGTTAAGAGACAAGGTCTAGCTAAGGCACTAAGTTGCCCAGGCTTGATCTGAAACTCTAGCAGTTCCTCTGCCTCAGGCCCCGAGTGTCAGAATTCAGGCAGGCACCACACCTGACTTAACCTACTTTTCTCTAAGGGCAAGTGAACTAACTAGCTCTTGACCACAGACTGAAAGTCTCAGCGATGTCTCTTCTGCTATGAAGCCCATGGGCTCCCTCACTGCCCCAGCTATGGGCTGAATGACGCCAGAAACCGAAACCACTATTGAAAGACGACAAGGCAACAGCACAAAGGAGATGATTCCTAAGTAGCCATCGGGAGAACTGCCCAGGGGGAGCCACCCAACCACACTCACAGGACAAAAGTGTATTTATCATACTACCCTGAGCACTTTAGAAGGTAGTGTAATTTAAGACTGCTGGTTATAGTAACTGGCAAGGATTACCTGAGAAAAGTACATGTGTTACATGTTTTTAGAGCAAAGTTTTATATCAGTAGAAGGGAAAATATACATATCTCAATAAAGCTATAAGTGTATTTACAGTACCTAGTACTTAGGTTACTTCTTTCTGATATATGTAAATTGGGAAGAAAAAAACAAAGATTTCCTTTCATTTTAATGGTGAACTATACTAGGGGATCAGGAGTGTTAGGACAGTGGCAGAATGCTTGCCTGGCATGTGCAAGGCCTGGCTGTGATCCCAGCACCACGGAAGTAAGGGGGGGGTAGTATATGAAAGTCTTAATTCATTACAATTTACTACAGTTTCACAATAGACAGTGTCAATGGAACACTCACTGGGTCTGTAGATAAAGGCTTCTTTGTCTCTTACAGAAGATGAGGAATTCTGAGGAAATAATGAAAATTACATGGAATGAAGGAGTTGAGCATTTGCAAGGCTAAACTAATCTATATAATCTCAGTAATACTTCAAAATGAGATGGGGAGTGCTAACTTAAAAATAGTCTCCAGGTACTGGTGCAAGCTTGAAATCCCAGTACTTGGGAGGCTGAGGCAGGAGGACTGCTGTGAGATCAAGGCCAGCCTGAGCTACAGACTGAGAGTAAGGCAACCCTGCCCTAAATAGTGAGATCAAGGCCAGTCTGAACTGCATAGTGAGACGCTGACTACAAAAAGTCTGTCCTATCGAGAGGCTTACTATCATGTCAAAATATTCAAAGTTTTCATACTTAAAATATTACCCATTCTCCTTTTTTTTTTTTTTTGGTCTTTTTGAGACAGGATCTCACTATGCATTTCAGGCTGGCCTTGAGCTCACTTTGTAGCCCAGGCTGGTCTCAAACTTGCAACAATCCTCCTGTCTCAGCCTCCCAAGTGCTGGAATTACAGGTGTGCACCACCACACCCAGCTTTATTTTTCGTTTTATAGAAAGGCAACACTTCTATTTTGAGGCTTCTGTGAAAAGTACTGGCAGGAATACCCTACCTTGCCAAAGGTTTTGGGAAAAAAATGAGTAATTTTAAGGTAAATTCATTTTTACAATAAGCAAAAAAGTTTTTTAAAAAAAGAATTGCTATGGGCTTTGGAAAGGTTATTATTTATCTTGTGTTTTGTTACTAAAGTAACTGACTTGCTACCTATGGATGCTTTATTTCTACACTTAGTATAAAAGAAATGTCTGAGCTCTTTAAAAACTAACTTTATAATGAACATTTTCCATTTGCTTTGAAAGTAATTATGTACCAACACCTAACTAGTTTACATAACCTAAG
Source organism: Dinomys branickii (assembly GCA_004027595.1). Lineage (NCBI taxonomy): Eukaryota > Metazoa > Chordata > Mammalia > Rodentia > Dinomyidae > Dinomys > Dinomys branickii. Next base: position 47,247 of record PVLD010015127.1, on the reverse strand, counting down.
TCCAGAGTGGCACTCCCTACCTGTAATCCAGCTACTCAGAAAGTACAGGCAGGAGGATCCAAGTTTGGGCCCAGCCTTTCCAACTTACCAACTTGGTGAGGTCCTGTATCAAAATATGAAATAAAAGTGGTAGGGATGTAGCTCGTACAAAAGAAAAAAATCAAATTAAACAACAAAAAATTTTTAAATCACATATTGACAATACTTTTTGAGACTAAAACACTTTAAATCATATTACTGATTATTAAAATATCTTAGTGAGAAATTTGTTACACTAATAAACATTTTCTGAATAGTATATGTTTAGTTTCTTCTTTGATCTCTCATAGTATATTATTTGAATGTAGCCATACACACATGGAGTTCTTAGTTTATCAAATTTGATTAAACTTGCCTTAGAAAACTTTCATAGAACAGGTCTTAGCCATTTTACACATATATACATAGGAAGCGCCCCTGCAATGGCAACGTGTGTGTCTACACGATGGAAATACCCCTTCTCCATTCTTGCTCATTTTGAAGCGCTTTTAGTATGGGGACTTCAAACACTCATAAAAAAAGTTTAATCTACATTACTGTGACACACTTTTTAAGTTCACCTATAAATTAGTATTTGTACAATATTCATCATTTGCACTGATCACGATATCCTAGCACACAGCTGTTCATAATTGTGTTTACTGAATACTGAGGATTTTCAAATATTTCAGTTGCAAGCATTTCTACATAAATACCCTCACCATTAAATACTGTCTATACTTCAGGCTGCTTCTGGTTTCTAGCTCTGAGGGTTAGACCAGACTTCAGCCTATAATAGTCCAGTTGCCTCAGTGGAACTAAAGGTGTGGGCTTGCTGGGATTATCCATCACCCCACTGCAATTCTACTGCTGGCTTCAGTCAACCTCAGACTACCAGAGACAGAAGAGACACCCTGAAGTAGACCTTTATTTTCTTTTGTTCCTTTCTTTGCTCTTCTTTTTTGTGTGTTTTTATATGAGTTTGAACATGATTCTACTTTGTTTTGTTCTGTTCTTACTCCCTCTTTCCTTCCTGTCTCCTTTACCAGTCTTGCAAAGTGTGCGTAACCTTCATTTTCCAGCCTTGCTTCTGATCTCTTCCTCTTCTATTTCTCTATTTTTTCCATAACGTGTTTTAACACAAGGGTAAAATCACCATGAGGGGATTACACACTGCATACAATTTTCTCATTTTAGATTTTGTTATAAACTACAGATCTTATTCTTATGGTTAAAGGTAGCAAATTAATACCATTTCGTCATTTTCAGGGCTACTTTTATTACTGATTGCACCACTTCAGCCAAGGTGAAATAATTGTCCCAATCAGTTGTTCTTCCTTGTATGTTAGGACTGAGATTGCCTGAGAGTCACAAGCAGTATTATGGACCAGTGCCAAAGCAACAGGGGCTAGGCCAAATAGGCAGCCTCTTTTCCTCCCCAGTAAGTGGAAGAGATAAGATCTTACAATAGACTCAAAACCCCAAAGCAACTACACTCGGAAGGCATCTCCGAGGAGTCATTGCCTAAGGGTTCTAAATACTAGCAATACAGCTACCTATAATAATTTATAAGCATCAACACAGGAATTAAACTAAATATATAGTATATAGAGATAAGATAGATAACAGATATTTAGTTTGTAATATAAAATGAGAAGACAGGGAAATAAGACACAACAAGATGCAGACCTGCAGCTCACTGAAGGCAGACGCAGGGGTAATGAGGTGGAACAATGCAAAAACCGCCAACCTGGCCTCTCTGCAGTGGGAACAGCAGAAGTAAGAGCAATGAATCAGGCTCTAGAAGAAACTCAAACCAGAATTAATATCTCAGAGATGGTTACCATAATGAAGGATGTGATTAGTGTATCCAGAGTAGGTACACATAAGAAATAAGAGCTTAAGAAGATAATGAAACCATGAATGTTCAACATAGGAAAGAAATGGAATCCACAAAACAGATTCAAAGAGATATCCAGCAGATTAAGAACTCCACTGAAACGCATACACAGCAGAATGAACCAATCTGAGGACATAATATCAAACTTAGAAGACTGTGGTTAGAGATTAAGAGAAACATTTCAAAACACCAAAGACCACGAGAAATCAGCAAGCACTAACACAACTGCAATGGGCAACCTCAATAACCCCCTGGCACAAGTATAGATCAACTAGAGAGAAACACAAAGACAGCAGAAGCAAACTAATGTTTTGAACAAATGGACTTATTAGGTGTCTACAGTGTTCCAGCCCCGTATCAGAACACACATCCTTAGCTGCACATGGAACCATCTCCAATACAGATACTATACTAGCTCACAGAACATGCTTAAGTAAATGCAAAAGAACTGACGTTACCCCATGCATATTATTAGACCATAGTGCAATGAAATTGGAAATCAATGGCCAAAGAAACCACAATAACTTCATAAACACATGGAAATTAAATAGCATCCTCCTGAACAACCAATGGGTCACAGATGAAAAAAGAATTGTGACCATTTCCACAATTAAACAATAAGGAAATAAAATATACTAGAACTTACAGGATGCAATGAAAGCAGTCCTACAAGGGAAATTTATAGTGGTGAATTATATCAGAAAAATAGAGCAAATGCAAATAAACAACCTAATGCTGACATACTGCCAAAATTGTTACACAAATTAAATGCAACCCTGATCAAAAATAGCAACAGCGTATCACACGAAATTGGAGAAAACCTCTGCAAAATTCATTTGGAACCAGAACTAACCTAGAATATCAAAAACAATTCTGAAAACAAAGGCAAGGCAAGGGGGAACATAGTCTGTGATTTGAAATTATACTACAAAGCTATTGTGCTATGAATCAAACATACAAACAAAAAACCATGGTCCTGGCAAAAAACAGAACTGAGGATCAATGGAACACATTAGAAGATTCAGAAACAACTCCAAACACGCTCAGCCACCTTATATTTGACAAAGAAGCCAAACGTGTTCACTAAAGAAAGCCTATCTAATGATGGTGCTGGAAAAACTGGCCTCCCACATGCAGAAGATTAAAGCTAGACCTGTATCTTTTATTAAACACTAAGCTAAAACTGAAATGGTTCAAAGATCTAAATATTAAAACAGAAACACTCAATCTGCTGGAGGAGAGAATAGGTACCACTCTTGAAGACCAATACTGGAATAAGTAAAGACTTTATGAACAAAACACTGACTGCAAAAGAACTATCACAAAGAATCAACAACTGGGATCTCATCTTATTAAAAATCTTTCTCATAACAAAATAAACCACCAAGAATGAAGAGACAACCCAGAAAAAACTTTGGCCAGCTGTTCCTCAGACAAAGGACTAATATTTAGAATAAAGAACTTAAAAAAAACAAATCAGATCCCCCAAATTCAAAATCCCAATCCAAAAATGGGCATCTGAGACAAAAACACATTTCTCAGATGAAGAAGTACAAACAGCAAATAAACACAGGAACAAACGTTCAATGGTTTGGGCAGCATCACTTCATCACTACAGTGTAGCCACTATTTACCTAATATTCACAATGTCTTAGGTACCACACGCAATCTAGAGATGACTTCAGGTCTATGGAGGGTGTGCACATAGTCCATGCAGTACCGTATGATACCATTTTCCAGGAGGGACTGACCATCCACAAGAAGTGGTCCTAAGGCCAGCAGTTTTCTGAAGCTGTTGGTTTCAAGCAGGAGCCTAAAGTGGTATCTTTCTATGGTCTGTTGGCCATTTCAGAACTTTAGAAATGTAATGGTCAATTCATTAGAAAGAAACAGTACAGCTTCAGCTTCGGAGGCCAACACTCACGGAAGCCTCCCCACTTGGCCAGAGGAGAGCGGAGTTCCGAGAGCTGGTCCAGGGCTGGAGATGGGAGGGCGCAGCCAGGAAAAGAGGCAGTGACAGTCGGGAGCAGTTGTTGAACCCAGCGTGAGAATGAGAGGTTGCGACAGCCACTGGGGCAGAGTCCCCACCCTGCGGCAACCTTCCTAATCAGCGCCTGGAGAGAATCAATGCAACTAGTACACAGCCCACCATGCCCGGCTTTGCGACTGCCTCGAGGCGGTAGCCCCCTGCCTCTCTGCTGGGTGAGCGACTACCAGCGAAGAGCAGCGGGGAACCTTGGCGGCAAGCCGCAGTGGCTCCCAGGGATCCAGCCAAGGAGCGGACGGGGGCTCCAGCAATGCAACAGGATGGAGATGCAGATGGAGGCGGATCACGTGGCTCCACGCCCTTCTCACTCCATCAGGCAGGAAGCATGAGTTGGGTTGCCGGAACTCAGCTCCCACCCTGAACTCTCTCTGGGAGCACCTTGAGACTCAGCGGCTTGAGCAAGCACCGCCTATTCCTGGCAACAATGGGACGAATCCACGGTCTTCAGGACTCACTCCAGGCTTAATGTGAGCATCAAGAGGGTCTCCTTACAGCTTGCACATATGAACCTTGCATGAACCCATAGCAACAAATTAGATGAAAAGCAGCAGACCGGTAGTCTGAAAAACAACAATACTCTATACAGCAGACCTGAGAAAATCCTCCAACTCTATTCTAGAACTAATCTGTAAACTTAGTTCATACCCTGAACTAACAGTGAGAACAGGCCAGGGAGATTTCAAGCCCTTATACCAAGCATTGTAAGTTTGTCCAGTGCCCAGCTGCAAGGGGTGGGGAACGGAGATCAGGAGGAGGGAAGAGGAGAAGGGCCTCTGGCATCAAGGCAACGGGACAGAGCCGAACAGGTCACCGAGGGTGCCCCAACGGGGCCCCGCTGAGGGCGCCCCATGGACTGGACCCGCCCCCACCCATAGCATGGCAACAGGGCAGAGCCAGGCGGTCCACTGTGAGCATATGTGCTTTCCCACCTCCAACCATGGCAGTTTGTATACACCCCTGTATGTTATAGTATAGTCTGAGGCAGCTATATCTCTTCCCAAGGTGAGAGTCCAAGGATATAGATAAACCCAGGAGTACAGTTATTATCACAGGGAACATGACTGATTGAGTGGTAGGGCAACGGAGATGAGGGAGAAGAAAAATTGAATGATCAAATGGGCCATCATCTGTGTAACTGAGTAACAAAGGTGAAGGTAACATTATGTAGGACAGCATCCAGAGCTAATTCCCTCCTATGTTGTCTGTAATTTTGTATTTCCTCAATCGTTTTTGTATTAACAGAAGTGAAGATAACTTTATATTATACAGCATCCAGTGCTAATTCCCTACTATCTTATCTATAATTTGCTATTTCCTTTAATGTTTATGTGTTAACTAATGTGAAGATAACATTATGTAATACAGCATCCAGTGCTAATTCCCTACTATCTTCTTTATAATTTGCTATTTCCTTTAATGTTTATGTGTTAACTAATGTGAAGATAACATTATGTAATACAGCATCCAGTGCTAATTCCCTACTATATTCTGTGTAATTTTGTATTTTCGGTATTATTTATGGCTTATTTTGGTTCATATGTCTCCATTCTTTTGCCTTTAAAATTAAAAAAAAAAAAAAAAAGAAGGTGGTCCTGAGACGAATTCCCAGGGAAAATCTGGGGATGATGGTGTATACATACAGCACATAGAATGATATTCCAAACTCTAAGCTGGAAGTTCACAATGTAAAAGCGCCTAACTCCTCTATGAATCTCAAGAAAATTAACAGGCAAACCGAAGCCAGTTAACCTGAAAGCAGAAGCAGCACACTGAACAATCCATGCTTACTGCTCAACTCAGACATGAACTCAGTAATTCCCAACTGTACATTTCAAAATGAATCTTTCTATGGTCTCAAACTCGTATGAAAATGAATCTTTCTATGGTCTCAAACTTGTATGACTAAATTCACTGCTAAAGCACACTAATTTACACATTACACAATAATACGTTAATGTAAGAAAATATATCCAAGGTACACATTTTCCTTTGAAGGGTAAAAATTTTTATTTTTGAGAAATTTTTTTACCGCACATTTCCAAAGAGAGTCACAAAAGAAAGCAAAAATATTGTCCTCCCCCCATCTTAAAAATAAATAAGGGCAAACTTTTTTTTTTTAAATTATGACACTTAGAAGTTTAGCACCAGCATCCAAAATGAACAAAAAAAAAGAAAAACAGCATTTACTATATAACAACTTCAGATTTCTTTGGTTGGGGTTCTCCCCACATAGTATTAGTATTTCTTCTTTCAAATACCAAAACAGTAAAAACCAGGAAAAAAATAGAAACCTAGTGGTAGCTGAAACTGGGGAGGATACTCTCCTGTCCTGTGCAGGCATTCCTGGGCTCACAGCTGGCTGGAAACATTTGCTGACATCTTCCTCTTGCAGATGTTCGTTTTTCAAAGAATAGTGGTAAACATTCTAATGTCCAAATCTTATTTAGTCTTCCATGTTATTGCTTAGATGTTTCTTTGGTGTTGTAAGGTTGTGGGTGTACTTTTTGCTTTATTTTTGAATGGTCATTTATTCTTTAGGTCACCTGCAAAAATTAAAAATCAAGCTTATCAAGAGTGACAAAATGACACAGATAAGAAATTATTTTTTGTATAATTCAAAACCAGTACTTTGGCCAGACATGATGTCCCATGCCTGTAACCCTAGCACTCAGGAAGCTGAGGCAGGAGGATCAAGGATCACTGAGTTCAAAGCCAGACTCAGTTACATGCTGAGTTCAAGGTCAGCCTGAACTGCATAGCGGACTTGTCTCAAAATCAAACAGAACAAAAATATCCCAAACAAAACAGTACTTCAAAAGCTCTAAATGAAGTCTATTCCTTTGCACAGATTCGTAAACAAGATGTTAATTTGATGAAAATGCTTAAAGTACTTTTACAACTCAGATTAGTACATACTAGTGACAATTTTGAAAACTGTATGAAAGAAAACAATCACCAGGTCCTCACCAAGTAAACTATACCAAGCGAGCTCTTCATAAGGCTATTGTTATGGCTGATACAGTGTATCAACTTGAGGAGTCTAGAGGCTTAGCAAAGTTAACTCAGCACGTCTGTGTCTTGGGGTAAAAAGGATACGCCCTTACGGCAGGTTATTCACTGTGTCAATCTGAGAAGTTTAGAAGGTTAACTGTGACTCAGCAGGAAGCCAAGGTGCTTACTTTATATTGGTCCTGAGCCTGTGCAAGAGGAGGGCATGGAGTCCGTGTGGGCGGATCGCCAGCATGCAAGGTACGGGGGGAGAAGAGGCCTCTTCCCACCCTCTTGTTCTTACTGCTTTTGTTATCTTCTGCTACCTTGGAGTGCTGCCCCTGTGCCAGGCCGCCCTGACCTGGAGCCAGCTGATTATACACTGAAACCTCCACGAACTGTGAGCTAAATAAACCTTTCCTTCCTTCATTTTGGCAGTCAGGTATTTTGTCCCAGCAACAGAAAAGTAACCAAGACAGACATGATCATTAGTTAGCCTCTTCCCCAATGTTAGGCAAACTTTACTTTTTTTCAGTGGTGAGGGGGGACTATACCAAAGCGACACTTATCACAGTAAACGGCTACAGCCGTTTTAAAATGGTTAACAAGTTTCTACCAGCTTGAACCACTGATACATGACTGTCTCTATCACACACAAACTGATCTAATCACTTTCATCAGTCTTTGTACTAATACAATTAAATAAGGTGGGCATGGCAGCGCATGCCTATAATCCCAGCACTAAGGAGGCTGAGGCAGGACGGCCAGCTTAGCCTGCATTATATAGCAACACCCTATCTCAAAAAATAAAATTACAAGTCTCTAAATGGACTGAATCTGGTTAGCTGTTTAAATTTGAAAAATTACTTCCAAACATAAATATTAATATTATTCATACCAGTCAAGAAATTATTACAATAATCAACAAATTTGTTTAAGTAATCTGTGCCTGTGGCATTTCATCACAGAGTAAGAGCTTACCAATAATTCTCTAAATTTTCACATGGAAACCTTCCAAGTACCCCATCGCTAGTGTATAGAATGTGCACTCACAACTGTCCTACCACAGATCAGCTGTGGTACAGTCTGTTATACTACTTTTTAATGACACTTTAACGTTTTCCTTAAACTGTAACATGATGATGTGTGGTCCGCTCAATGCCTTTCTTTGCAGAGGCTCCCCCAGAAGTGGCACTAGCCACCCGATGGGACAGTCATGCTCGTACCTGCCGTGGTTCACGCCTGTGGGACCAACTGGATTCAAGTGAGAGCCACACCGCATTAGGGCATGTAAATTATGGTCCGGCAGCAAGACATGACATACGGTCCATCTTGAACACGTTAATATGTAATTCTAGCTGATTTTAATACCACAGCACCACAAGGTAAAAGCAGGTGACATTAGAAAGAAGAAACTTAGACTAACTTCCCAACTGTAAATAATGGTTACCATGGGAAAAGGGAGGAAAATCGTTTTATAGATGATTGTCTTCTGTTATTAAAAACAAGTCCATGTCAGGGACTTTAAAATTATCAAGTTGGCTACTAGGGGCCACAAAAGCATAGTTTCCCAAAGTGCTAGTTAATAGTTAAAAGCAGACTGGAAGATTGTTATCAACTCTGTCCTCATGTTTCCAAAATTTATCCAAATAAGGTCAGTCCCAGGGCTACTGAATGCCCCAAGAGTTTTTCCCTCGAATCCCAACACAAACAAGGGGGTGGCACCGATGGATCACAGGAGGAGTTTAAACTAACGTGTGCTGCTGCCGAGCAACCAGGGACACGTGAAGAAGGAGCAGTCGCAGGCCAGGCGGCCAGGCTCTTACCCTGCTGCTGGTGAAGGTGCCCGGGGAGCCGGTGTCACTCAGCACTGCGCTGCTCGGCGGCCGGAGTGGGGTTCTCAGCTGGTGCTTCACCTGCCTTGGTCTACAAAGCATGAAAGCAGATCATAAGCCAAGAGGAACCCGCCCAGATGACCATGGAGACTAAAAGCTCTCCAAGGTAAATTTTCCTGCCCATGAAGGTGACTCTTACGTCTGTGAGCAAAAAGAAATTAGTCCATAGCAGAGAGGCTTCCAAATGGCCACTAACTACCATGATTCTCCACAGTCTGCGATGTGCCCTGGCTTTCAGATCACGCGCACCAGCAGCTTCCGCTCTGGCATCTCCATGATGGTGCCAAGTGCCCTAGATCGGAACCCTAAGCTATCCTTTCAGAGAAGGTTAATCGGCTGAATTCAAATATTTGGTCTGAGTTATATGCAGGGTGTACTCATTATGTATCTATCTGAGCCTGAAGCAAGCTACTACGTTCAAGCTAGGGCTAGGGGCACAAGCATAGCATCCCAGCCCTCTGAGAGGCTGAGGCAAGAGGATTATACATTTGATCTTGGAGAGACGCCATGTGAAAATTCTAAAAAAAAAAAGGATCAAGGGATGCAGCTTAGTGCAGAGGCCCTGGGTTTAATCCTAGGTAACACACACTCAAAAACCTCTTACTTATGCTACAGTTTGATATAATTAAAGTTGATCTGGCAACATCCCTTCTGCCTGGCGAGCTTCACCTCTTTGCCATCTTGCGAAGGAGCGTTGGGAGGGCGGGGGCGGCGCCGGTAGTTGTAGGGGCGCCGGTAGCCACGGCGAGCAGCGGGCTGGTTGGGACCACTGGCCGCCTGTTGGTTCTCTTTGTCCTCAGCCTCCCCGATCGGAGCCACGGGCCGTGGGCGCGGAGGCCCTCTAGAGCAAGAACACAAAGGAGAGAGAGAGAGAGAGAGAGCGGCGCACTGAGACAGACACACCACACATGGATGCGCCAGGCAGAGAGGGCTTATTGTTAAAAGCAGCTTGTGGTGGCAAACGCCCAAAATCTCTGCCCCCAAGAGGCTGAGGCAGGACAAGAGACAATTCAAGGCTACATAGAGAGAGACCCTCTCTCCAAAAAAAGTGATCAGCACTTACTGCTGACATTATTTACAGGCAATCAGCAAATGAACACAGGTCTTAGTGGAAATACTCTCGCACCATCATTTTCTTGCTTAATTAGAATACCTATTGCGGTGAACATACTAAACACAGACTAAAATGGTTAACCCCAGAGAGAAAAACCAACATTAGCACATGGCACAGCATGTTTTCACATTAAGTATTTACCAGCAGTGCTAATAACTCTCTGGTCTCCTTTACAGTGACAAAACCAACAGGTGTTTTTGTATGGCTCAAAAAAGGTCAAAGACAGCTTCCCCGACATCACAGGGCTGGGGGTGGGCAGCGCCAGAATTCGTTTGTATTACTACTGTCTCATGTTTCGTTCAGACTTTTCCGTAAGACTTTTAAAAACAATCTGCTTAGTAATCATTCTGTCTACAACCGGCGTGAGCCCTGGGAGGAGGGAGGATGCAGTCTGTCCATCCCTCCCCAGGATAATATGCTGACTCCTGCTTGAAGTGAATCCATGGTGACAAACTTCAAGGCACAAGCGGAGCATCCCTAAACCAAAAATCCAAAATGCTCCAACATCCAGTCCCAAAATCAGACTCAAGAGTTTCACCCTTTGAGGTCTTTCATAAAGCTCTGAAACACTGAAATCTGAAGCATCTCTGGCAATAAGTATTGCAGATAAATGATACCTAACCTCTAGCCGGCAAAGGTAAAAAAAAGTAGCTAGGCTACAATGCTGCAAAAGAGCCTTAGGGAGTCTACTTACCAGTCACTGCAGGAGATAAAGCACAAGCAAGTAAGCCACTCCATTTATATTAATTATCTCAGATGCACTGGAACATTTAATTTTATTGCCCACTGTACAGCTCTGTTTTTAGACAGGGTCCTGGTACATAGTAAGGCTGGCCTTAAAGTCACTATGTACTCAGGCTGGCCCTGAACTCATGGCAATCCTCCTGCCTCAGCCTCCCAAGTGCTTCCTGGGATTACAGGTGTGTGCCACCACGCCTGGCTATACAGCATTTCTTAATGTCCAATTTATAGACTTAGGGACACCAGCTTAGGGGTTAGAAACCTACCCAAGGCCATATAGCTACTAAATGGTGGGGCAGAATTTAAATACAGAGAATACACTCCACAGCATGATGTAACTCCTACACTAGAATACCTCAGTTCAAACTGTCAGTAAGGCAAATACTCTGACACACAAATCTTCATTTGAATTATCCCACCACTTAATTTCTGCTTATTTCACTTGATTTAATAAAAATTAAGTGTCAAACTCTGTGAGGTAACATACCTGCCTATAATCCCAGCACTCTGGGAGGCTGAAGCAGGAGTATCACATATTCACCCAGCCTGGGCAACTTAGTGACTTAGCAACACTGTGTGTCTCAAGAAAACAGGACGGAGATATATGAGATATAACCAGGTACAAAGGCCCTGGGTTCCACCTCCAGTACCATAAAAAAAAAATACAATACATACACTGGCAACTGAAGGATTTGAATAATGGTCTGATGGAGGAAGTATTCTGTACTGTTGTCTTAAAAACACATTCTGAAGAGTGTCAAGAAAACCCGTGCATGGCCAGGCATGGTGGTGCACACCTGTAATCCCAGGAAGCACTTGGGAGGCTGAGGCAGGAGGATCACCACAAATTCGAGGCCAGCCTGGGCTACACAGAGTTCAAAGCCAGCCTAAAGTATATTATCGAGACCCCATCTCAAAAAGTCTGTGTGTGAGCAAAGAAGCCACATCTTTTAGTTAACACTAAAATGTGCCTTTAAGTGGCCATTACTTGTGCAGAGCGGTACATACCTGCGGTACCTGGGACGGTAAGTTGGGTTCCGATGGACCGGACCCTGAAGCTGAGCTCCCTCGGGGACTCCGTCCTTCATGTCTCCAATCTCACCGGCCTAGAGAGGGCAAGGAGAGCTGGAAATGAGTGATGTGGCACAGGACATGAGAGGCAAAGAGCACACAGAACCATGTCTTGAAACTCCAAAATAGAAGTTTCATTACAAAGCGGGGCGTCTCAGCTACAATGATGAACCACTTACCTTACTAACTTAGCTTCTGTTTTGTTTTTTGGAGACAGTATCCCACTATGCATTTCCAGCTGGCCTTAAACTCACTCCTGTACCCCAGGCTGGCCTCAGACTCCTGGTGATCCTCCTGCCCCAGCCTTCCAAGTGCTGGAATCACAGGTGTGTGTCACCATACCCAGCAACATTTTAAAACCTGACACGTTCAATTTACAAGAAAATGTAATAATATGTTTACTATATATCAGGAAATGAGATTTTCATAATTGTTTCAAACTTGGACCCATAACTCTACAAGCTAGTCTCTTCTCAACCCCATTGGGGATTTCTACAAAGGTTTGTCCAAATCTTAACCATGGGCTGGGGGTGGAGCTCAGTGTTGCAAGTGGCTGCTTAGCATGGGCAAGGCCCTGGGTTTAAAATCCAGCAAAGAAAAGAAAAGAAGAAACACAAAACACATCTTTGCCTCTGCTTTCTACCTTTTAGTTTTTTTTTTTTTCAATCTGTTTATGTTAAGTACAGCATTTAAGAAAACAACCTGGATGACTGCAAATTTATTTTACTCTGGGAGAACTAAAATTAATTTTCAGTAAGAAAAACTAAAAACAAAAAACCCACCAATAAGCTGGGTCTAAGCACATCTCACCTTTCTCTTCTCAAAACTAGCACCCTGGGGTGCTCTACAGCACCAAACACCTCCCTCCGCATTTCACTAGGAAAAAGCAGCAGAAGGAAGTCTGCACCGCGCCACCTTTCTGCCTGCCTTTGCTCTGCTCCCTCCGACCACGGAGATGTGTGTCTCGCTCACACCCAGGCCGAGCCCCTCTCCTCACCCGCCTCTCTTCGCCGGACACCGTCCTTTTCCTTCACTTCACTTCCATGAAGACACACACATGCGGAAATAGCACCCATCTTTTTCATTTTTTGAATTTCAAAATACACACAAATGTAAGGTAAGTCGAAGGATAGGATCTAAGCCCCAGACCTCATCCAAATAATAACTTTCACAGCCAAAGGCCCAGGTGGACGGAGTCTTCTGTCTGGAAGATTGCAACAATCGTGACTTAGCACGCATGACCTAGACACTTAGAAAAAGCACAGGCCAGTTACTCCGTAAAATACCCCACAACTTGGGGGCATCTGGTGCTTCCTAAAGTTTCTGCATCTGACGGGAAATCACAGAAGCTACACCACACTCTCCTCGCGGCCTCCTGTTAAGGGACGAACTGCTTAGATCCCTACGACTGACAGTGTCGCTCCTCTCTGCTCCCCAGTGCAGTTTCCCAGCTCCTCCACTAACGCCTACTCTGCCCTCTTTGTAGTGAGGCTTCTCTAAGTACACACCTCCAAGGTCTGCCAATATCCTATTACTCATTGAATTTTTCCCTATGTCATTTATTTACTTGTATCTGAAGAACTCAGGGTTTTCTACTTTCTTCAGTGAGCAATAGTCTGTTACTATCACTACTGGCCAGTGGGAACCCTCAGGCCGGTTCTCGTCCTCTGGCCTGGTCCGCAACATTCTGAGTAACTTCCTTGCTTTCTCACACAAGCTGTTCCTGGCTCACACTGTATTTTCTCTGCCCCAGTCCTGAAATTGGCTATTTCTCCCAAAGCCGTTGTTCTGGGGCATGGTACTGGGGCAGGTATGCTCAGTCAGTGCTAATGAGGCATCTCTGCTTGGGGACTCTCTCACCTGACATGAGCCAGGGGTGGTGGCACATGCCTGTAATCCCAGCACTCAGGAGGCTGAGGCAGGAGGATTGCTGTTCGTAGATAATGTAGCCTGGCCTACATAAGTGAGTTCAAGAGAAGCCTGCACTGCAGTGAGACCTTGTCTCAAAAAACAAATAGAAGAAAGGCAAGCACATACACCCACACCTGCAGAGGTAGGTGGTTACATGTGCATCTGTATCGGGGCGGGGGGGGGGGGGGGGGG
>PVLD010015127.1:0-33270 GCA_004027595.1 Dinomys branickii | reverse complement strand
ATCCTCTTCCCACTCACTCCTCCCAGTTAAACTTCTCACCACAATACCAGTGACCTCCAGTTACGAGCCCTGTCACCCTCCTTTCTTCTGTTCACTGGACAGCATTTAACATTCTCTGCCTTACACACAACCTCCCTCATGCTTCTTACCACCGTTCTTCACCAGACAATCCTCTTCTTCCAGTCTCTAACCTGAGTCCCAGAACTCAAAACTATGGTTACTTTCCATTCCCGTTCATGTTACAGTTCAACTCATCTCCCCTGTGGCTTTAAGCATCGCTGTTTTCTAACTCCAAAGTTACGCCCATGGCCCTGTGTCTCCCCCGGAAACCCCATCAGCCCCTGTACACACCACCCCTTGGCCACTCGTGAACTACGCCGCTTGGTAACAAAAGAACCTCCCTGGTTCCATTCATTCACATCTGTTCTCAAATATCCCCACACCAGCTGAGTGTGTGTAACCCTACCAACCAGGAGGCCGAGGCAGGCAGACTGCTAAGAGTCTGAGGCCCAGTGTGGGCCACAAAGTGAGTTCAAAGTCCGCCTGAACTGAATGGCAAACGCTGGTCTCAAATCAATTAATTAATTAATTAAATATAAATCAAATACCACCATACCTAAAATTCTACCTTCATTCCTTCACCTCCTACTACCTCGGACTCAGTTTCATTTTTCTGCCAATTTGACATCTGCACTGAAGGTAGGCTGGGGGAAAAGAACTTTTCAATTTCCTACCCCAGTTCAAATTTTCAGTCTTGCTCTGTGTGAGGCAGGCCCCACAGTGTAGTGTAGACTGGCCTCCAATGTGCAGAGAGACTCCTGCTGCAGCATCTGCAACGCTGGCACCACAGGCATGCGTTATCATACTGGGCTTTCCTCCTATTTTTTACATGCAAAATCCACGGAGGAATAGTTTACTTCTCAGACTACATATTCGCACAGTCAAATGTTGCCACTTTTATGTTTAAACACTGCCCAAACGTGAGCACTCACCTTCCCTACTGCTCTCAGATCCTCCCCTGGACCACCTACCTGTCTACTGGGAAATCAGTCCTCAGCATCCTGTACCGACAACCTTAAAGCAACCTACTTATAGGAAAAAGGCTTTCAAATTTTTCATTCTTTGCTGTTGATTTGGCTTATAGGGACTTCTAAGTCTCTCTATACGCAAACACGACAGCACGGATTAGAAAGCTTCTAAGGGAAAATTTAAGACCTAAGAGTGCTGTTACTTCCGACCCAGAACAGGCAAGAAGGTCAGCCTGCGCTCAGGACAACTATACGCGCTTAGGCTGTGAGACCCTGAAACTATGTTCAAGTGGCTCTAACCTGGCTTCTGTGAATGGCATCCCAAAGGCACCAGGCCTTCAACTTGTAAGGGAAGCACATGCTTTTAGAAGATATGGGAAAGAGTCATTGTGCTTTCAGAAAATATAACACAGCATATGCACTAAACAATTAGCTTGCTTATCGCAGAAAAGCATTACTAAAAGTAACCCTGTATTACAATCTCACTGACATTTCTTCTCCCCACTTCCCAGAACCCCCGAGCACTGCCCTAAAGAAACCCACTGTGTCTCATGTACCCAGGGTCTCCATATATTAACTGTGGCCATCATTTTTACCACATATGTCAGGGGCAGCTGCTGAAGAGTACAAAGGAAAAAACAAAAAGCAATGTAGAAACAACATTCACACGAGGTGGGAGAGAAGGATAGCAAAGAACAGCCTGAACGTATATTCAGTCAGAGCACTTTAAGGGGCCCAAGGATAGGAATGAGGAAAAGAATATATTCCTCCTTTTCCAGTTGCAAAGTTGGTGTGAGGCCGATTATAACAAATTTTACAACAGCTCTACTAGTATTTTGCAGTAAAAAAAGGAAAACAGGCAGCCAATAATGTCCATTTTATGTTAGGTTTCTTTAAAGATCGGCACCATCTCATCGAAATGCAGTTATTAGGCCATACCCTTTAGACTTAACAGCCATAACCCTTTCGTGCAAGCATTTAATGCTTCCATTTTCAAGATGAACAAACTAATCTCTGGAAGCCCTGGTTTCCTCAAAACCTCACAGGTCACAGTAGCACACAGGATTCAAAGCCAGCCCTGTGTGACTCTGACTCCAAGCTCTTACACAGCCACTGATCTCGCCACCTCTTTAGTCCTCTGCAAGCTGGAAACACCCCCTGCCACCAGGGCCACCTACTCCAGGCCGGGCTCCTAGAGCTGTGCTTCCGCGGCGTTTCTAGAATGACTGCTCTGGAAAAGCCCACCGAAGGCCTGGCCTGGGCTCCTGCTCGGTTTCCGGCAGCCGGTGTTGGAGGAGGAAGAGGAGGAGCAGGAGGAGGAGTGGAGGAGGCAGAGGAAGACGGAGGGTGAGGGCCGCTCGGGAGAAGTCCAGGTGCAAGGTTACCTGCGTTCTGCTGGGCTGGGGAAAGACCCGGGGGCGGCGGTCAAAGGTCTGTCCCACGTGGTACGGCGGGAAGCGCCGCTGCCGGAACTGAGGGTAAAACTGGGGTTGGCGCAGCTGCCTCCGGGCCCCTGCGAGCTGCCCATCAGCCGCGGGGGGCTCAAATCCTTCACTGCTGCCGCTCCCTTCCTCCTCCTCCTCCCCAGCGTACTAGCGAAGCAAAGAAACAAAGGTTCAGAAGAAGTCCGGCCAGGCAGGACACCGAATGAAGAACACCTCTAGGTCGGGTGAGGATCACCACAGGAAAGATGAACTCCAAGAGCAACGATGCCCCTAGGCAAACAGACAGAATGTATTTAACCCAGGTCCTCATGTGATTTCTGGGATAAATGACATTGGGACCGATTAAAGTAGATCTGTGCCGATCAAACACCGAGCAGCAGCAAAGCAAAAGCGACCTGTGCCGAAGGAGTCATCGCGTTAGAACCGGGGAGTCTGGCTGGGGCAACCACCCACGAGCTCTGTGAGATGCAGAGCACTCACCGAGCGCCTCCGGGTGGAGCTCCCAACATTTACTGTCCACCACAGGAGCCTTGGGGCCATGCCCAGAAAAAATACACTCTGGTGTTATCAGCGTATGAGACCAACGCCTCTACAGCAGTTCTCAGTGGACTGGGTCTCGAAACCCAAGTACTGTTTCCCATGGTGCTTCTGAGGTGCTGCTCACCTGCTGTGTCCTCTGAGTCACTCAGGAGAATAAACCACCCCAGGGTTTGAGAATCAACCATCTTCTACCGCACCAAAGAAAGGTGCGGAAGTACAAAGCAATGCCACTTACCGGCGTGAATAGCTTGTTTCATAAATTTATACTAGCACAAGTTATTTTAAAACAGATATGTTTAACATTTCTTTTTCTTAATAGACATAAATACACCCACTACGGGCCCTCAGTAATAGCTAAGCATAAAAAATGCATTCAAAAACCAGAAAGTTCAGAACCAATGACCTATATATATGGCAGGACTCATCACAACATTCTAATTGCATTTCCTAATACAATTCATGTAGGGTCTGGATTAACCACTTCTAGATAGAGACCTCATTAACAAAGGGAACTAATAACTCATTTTAAATCATTCCATGTATTTAAACTACTGTATCACATATGACCATCTTATATTTTAACAAATTAAAACAAGCAAACATCTACCAAAGAATGTGTGATTTCAAATTTTATGAGGAATATAGAAATTGGAAGTAATTTTTATGGTAGTCATTTTAAAAAGGACTATGCTATACACATGTAACAATGAAGGTGAACATTGTAAGATACAAACTTGTACAAATAAGAATTGAAACTGAAACAAATACATACTAATAAAAATTTAAAAAAATACAATTAGAGGGCATAGTAGCATACACCTGTCACCCCAGCTACTAGAGAGCTTGAGGCAGGAGGATTGCAAGTTCGAGCCCTGCTTAGGTAACTCAGGGAGACGCTGTCATAAATTAATTTAAATAGCTCAACTGAGAAGGCCCTCGGTTCACCTCCCAGTATTGCAAATCCCATGCACGCACACACACGCACACACACACACACACACACACCAAAATAGTAAGTGTAGGGCAGCATGACTGCAAGTTACATCTGTACCCTCTAAACTTTATGAGATATCTCATTAAGGGCTTTGTAAAACAGTAATGTTGGCACCATCACTGCTAACCATACTCTTTTGACTCAACCAGTGAGGCAGCACTTACAGAAAACTCCATTTACACACACCTTAACCTTAAGAGTTTCGAAAAACCAAAAATTATAACTGTATCTTTCCCAGGTCTCAGAGGGAAAAGTCTTCAAGGAAAATTTTTATCCAGCCAGGCAGGCCTGGTGGCACGTGCCTATCACCCCAGCACTGGGAAGTGAATCACCTGAGTTTGGGGCCAGCCTGGACTACAAAGAGACGTCAGGGCCAGCCTGAACTGCATAGTAAAACTCTTATCTCAAAAAAGAACAAAAAAAATTTGTACTGAAAATTTTTCTATTGTTACTTCTGAATTGACCTCACAGTCAAATTAATCACAGCTCGAGCTCTAAGAATTAGCAGGGATCTGCTACAATAAGCTCATCTCTACCCGCACCCTCCATAGTTCATTATTAAAAAGCTAGTAGTAAATCAAAGAAGGGTCAGAAAAATAGATGAGATGTTCTAAAGAATGATAAAATCAATTTGGGCAGGGTGTAAAAGCTAACAGAGTAAGGAGCAAAACCATCTGCCTAAGCGGAAAAATATGAACACACGAGTGTGGAGATCAATCATTCTCAAGCCGCAGATATTTTATTCTGAGACTTTTCAAAAATGTTTCTTCGCATGACAATATGTGGCTACCATCCTATTGGTTTTCTTGTTTTTGTTATACTGGAGATTGAACCCAAGACACCACACTGAGCTATTTATCTCCGGCTTATTCATTTTTTATTCTGAGACAGGACCTCACTAAATTCCCCAGGCTGGAATTCCTGCCTCAGCCTCTCAAGTGCTGGCATTACAGGCATGTGCTACTACCATGCCCAGCTGGTAGGATGCTCTACGAGTCCAGGGTAGAAGCTAAGTTTTATTCCACGCTATCATCCCTGGTTCTAATGCCAAACACATCAAAAATCCAGATAATTTTGTCCTCTTATTAATTCAAAGTCTAGCATGATCCTCACAAGCACAAACTGACTTCACTGTGTCTGCCTTGGGATTATTCCTTTAAGGTGAGCTGCTGAAACAACAGCTCTAGCCACTGGGTTTATAAGTTTATAAGTTTCTTTATCTGGATTGGGACTGGGACCGAACTACAGAACTATAAAGATCTGAGAATGACTGCTTCTTTACTTTGAAACAATAGAAAAATGCTACTTCACGGAGGTGAATCTTTCAATCCTTCTGGGGCCAGCACTTTACCTACCGCAACTCTCAAGCAATTCCTGGTTCTTGCCAGCTGCAGCTTCTGAGGCCAACAGCGTTAGCGCCAAGGGAGGAGACAACAGGTTGGGGCCAGTGTGCCAGGAGAGCCACGTGCAAAGCTCTGGCCAGGTAAAAGAGCCCAAGGAAGACGGAGGCGTTTTACCAACCTTGGCACCACGTACGTTATTGAAGTCTCCTTGTTACAAGACAAATAAATGTCAGGAACTTGCAGCCAGAGCCACCTCACTGATACAACTTCTTCTGGCTAACGAGTTTGCAAAGAGACCAGTGGCTATGGATAATTTCTGAGCATTAAAAATTTTACTTAAAAAAAAAAACCATCACTTTTCCTGTCTTTGGAAGAGAGGGGAACTATCTGGTCTGGGTACACACACTCCATTCTAGACATGAAAATATTCCCAGCCACTGGTTAGGAACAGAGGCCACGTACATTGCGGGGAGCCCCACGGCGCCGGCCGTAGTAGCCACGCCGGTAACGACGGCGATCAGCAGCATAGCGGCTCCCTTCCACCGGGACTCCATCAGGGCCAGTCACATTGGCTGCTTCAGCCCCCTAAGAAAAGAAAAAACATGGATGACCTTCAAACAAGCTCACTCCCCCCAAGCCACAGCTTTGGACAGCTAACGTCTCAGAATGGCAGGGCACAGTAAGAATTTCTACCACAAGCTCAGAAACAGAACTCAAGTTTTATAAAGGGCATGAAGGCACTCAACGTTCTGATTGAAATACATCCAGCTGGCTAAATTCTGCCTTCCTGTCTGGTTATGCCAAGTAAGAGCTGTATGTGTCTCTTCAGAGAATATAAACTGGTCAAAATACACCAGAACTGGAAAGCGGTAACGTTGAGACCAGGAGGAGTATTTCTCAATGGAAGAGAACTGAGACACTCAGCTTCCTAGATTATCCCCAAACCTATGCCATCATAAGAGGTATCAGGAGTCCCAGAATCCAGATAACAGTGAAACTTTTGCCTTGGCAATAACTGGGTAAAAGGGCCCTTGGTTTTGTAACACACTCTCCACACATGTACTCCCTCTTTAAACCTTCTATTATCCTTGAAACAGACTTAAGGGTTCTTATTCTCATAGTGACAAATGGGTAAAATAAAGCATCAATCAGGTCCAGGGGCATGGGCCTGTAACCTGACACTCAGGAAGCTGAGGCAAAAGGATCACTGCAAGTTCAAAAGGTCAGACTGAGCTACACAGTTAAGTTCAAGTGCAGCCAGAATTATATAATGAGACGCTGTCTCGCAAAAGTAAACTAAAATGAAATAAAATAATGCTTCAAAAACCTAAGAACAGGTAGGCATGGTAGTGCACACCTGTAATTCTACCACCTGGGAGGCTGATGCAGGGGGATCACTGTGAGTTTGAGCCCAGCCTGAACTGTAAAGCAAGACTCTCTCTCAAAAAAAAAAAAAAAAAAAAAAACAAAATCTAAGAACAAATTGGAACAAAAGAGATTCGAAAGAGTCAACTTGTAAAACCTCAGGTTCAGAAAGCAAGCAGAAGTACATACAACCAAAACAAAAAAGAGCTGGATGTATGAAGTCATTAGTGAGTGTGTTTTGCTGTGATGTGCAGCTTCCCAGTTCTGCAAAACAGATCCTGGGGGGTCCTGTGTGTCAAATGAAACAGTGTTTGCTTCTTTTAAAAGGGAACAGCTTGAGGGGTGCCAGGGCAAGGGAAACACAAGGGACTGAAGTATGTGTTGTATGCACGTGTGAATTGTGAATATGCGTATGAATATGAAAACAGAAAAAGAAAATGAAACTCCAAATCTTGTATCCAATACGCATTACTGAAACAACTGAATGAAACAAAACAAAAATGTGAGCGCTGTTAGGAATACATTCACTGGCTTGGCAACTTGAGAGCCTGCCTCAAAGAAATAAGGGGCTGCAGACGTGCCACAGTGTACGTGCCCTGGGTTCAAGCCCCACTACTGCACAGAATGAAAGAAAGACTATGGGATGACACGTGCGTGAAAAGAGAAGCCTATGGGGCTTAGTCACTCAGTCTATAATTCAGCTGCCACAGCGACCTACCCTGGCGGTTATACTACACGCTCAGAGTTTTTTGAGGGGGGAGGTTGTTGAGATAAGAAGAGTTGCACTGTGTATTTCAGGCTGGCCTCAAGCTCTCAGTGATCCTGCCTCAGCCTCCCCAGTGCTCGGGCTCATTATAGGTGTGCGCACCACACTACTGGGAACCGTATGCAGTTTTTAAGTGGTTTTAATCTTAGTCCACATGTTTTACTGATACCTGTTAACAGACCACTGAAATCAAAACACAAGGGCATTAATTAATGTTACACACTTATACACATCATGGCAGGGAACAAGTAGATATTCTTCAAGATGAGTCATCAGCTTCCTGGGTTGAACACTTAACAACTCACAGATAGTCTCTCAAGATGCCTTCAGCTTTTCAAAATCCAAGCTCAAAGGAGCAAGCAGTGAGTTTATTCAAAAGGAATCTCCTCTTAAGAATGAAATACTCTTAGCTGTGTACTATTCCTAAACTCAAGTGTCTACACATCAGCATGAAAACTTCATTGAAAGACGTCTGCTCTTTTGAAGCAGTTTTTATCTTCAATTTTTGGTTTCATGTTTTTTTTGTTTTTGAGACAGGGTCTCACTATGTAGTTCAGGTTGGCCTGAAACTTGCAGGGATCCTCTTGCCTCAGCCTCCCAAGTGCTGGAATTACAGACATGTGCCTGCTACTACACCCAGTTTTATCTAGTATTAAGATAATTCTTAAGATAGTTCCTTTTAAGATAACCTTAAAGGGGCTGGGGATATAGCTCAGTGGAATAAGCGCTTGCCTAGCAAGCGCAGGGTCCTGAGTTCGATCCCCAGTACCGCAAAAAAAAAAAAAAAGATAACCTTAAGATAGTTCACTTTTAATATTTGGTGCCCAAATAAAACTGATCTCTTTAAATTTTGAGAAATTTTCCATAATTAAAGTTTATCATGTAATACATGAAAAATTGAGAAATTATACTTTAAAAAAAGATGTTTACAACCACATTTTTTTTAAAAACCAAAGACAATTCTACCTAAAACTTACTTCCTCTTATCACAGAAGAGCCACCTAGAGTAGGGCTGACGGCTGCTGCTTACCCAGCATAAGTGCTAAGCAACACACCTTGCTGCTGGCCACAAGTTCTCACCTTTTCCCCTTCAACCACATCAAACTCCACCGTTTCTCCATCTCCCACGCTGCGCAGATATTTCCGGGGGTTATTCTTCTTGATGGCGGTCTGTCAAGGAAACACGACTCGATCTCAGGTATAGATCTCAATCTCAGCCAACACTGCCATGATCTCACTGCTGTCAAGCGGATGGGTGTGAACCTGAGGAGACTGTTGGCCTATCACTGCTTCCCCATCAGCACCCTCCCACAAACCAATTATCTCCCAAACAACCAAACAAAACAAAGAACACCATACAAGGACAGGCCACATTACTTTTGAGTTTGTGCTAGTCTTCAGGCTTCATCTGGACAGTGGGGAGTAGTTACTACAAACGTGCTCTACCCTGATCTCTTAGTGATAGTGACAGTTACGTCAGACTACTGAGCTTCTAAAATTCGGACTGTAGCTCTATCAGCAAAGGAAGAAAACGGCTTTCTGAGATTTTTACACCTAAAAACATCCATTTAAGAAACTGCAAACTTCAAAGTAGTTTTTGAGTGGGGCTTGATGGCCAACACCTGTAATCCTGGTCCTTGGGAGGCTGAGGCAGGAGGACTGTTGGGAGTTCGAGGTAAGCCTGAACTACATAGTGAGACCCTGTTTCAAAAAAAGAAGTAATTTTGAAATATAGGTCGGAGGGTGGATGACAAACAGAAGAAGGAATTTTAAAAATACAAAGGGGACAAATAGCTCTGATCAGAGTAAGCAGGATGAGCTCAGGAATCAAAACACACTGGTGCTGGGTGAGGTGGCGCACACCTATAATCCCAGTAACTAGGGAAGCTGAGGGGAAAGGATCACAAGCTCAAGTCCTACCTTGGCAATTTAGCAAAACTGTCTCAAAACAAAAATAAAAAGCAGCTGGGGGTATAGTTGCTGTGGAGGGCTTGCCTAGGGAGCGTGAGTCCTTGGGCTTAGCACCCCGTACTGAAAAACAAATAATTCCGGCCTCTCCCGTCATCCCACCCTATGGTCAAGGAAACACAAGGGGCTGACCGGTGATTTGCCTGCAGTTACAAGAGAACAGCCCCACAGAGGGAGACAAGGAGAGAAAACCCGTGTCCCTGCGCTTTATCTGTGTGATATTTATCCACATATCTCGGTTCATACCTTTCATATTCCAACTGTCAGGTTTTCTAATGACACATTAAATGCATAACAACACGTTAAAAGATTAATGAAAATGCTATTCTATCCACTTAGGAAAAAGCGTTTCTCTTTTCCAATCAAGGGAAGGGAGAGAGTAACCCCGGTGGCTGATTTCCAGTTCCCGGGCTGGCACCTCCTAAACAGTTACAAGGACTCTGAGTTTGCACGGAAGTAGGTCAGCCCTACTTTATAAAGGGATTAGGCCGTGTAATCCAGCCCTTCCCTACTCCGAGCAGGCGGGAGAGACACACGAAAGCGGGAGGCAACAGGGCAGAGGCCCGGCCCCGGCGCACGAGGCAGCTCGGGACAGGACGCGCGCGCGCGCAGCAGCCGGCTGGAGGACAGGACGCGCGCGCAGCAGCAGCCGGCTGGAGGACAGGACGGGTGCGCGCGCAGCAGCCGGCGGCCGGCTCTACAAACAGCCCCTCCCTGCCGCCTGGCCCTCTTTCCTGCTAGACTGGGCAGGCCTCCGCACACTGCAGTGACTCACTGGCCGCCCCAGCTCCCGGGGCTGGAACCAGGTCAGGCTCACAGCCGTTGGGCGGCCCCCACTGTAGAACCCTGCTCCAGCGGGGGCTGCCCAAGGCCCTGGCCCAGCAGCCTGGTGACCCCCGGGAGTGTACCTTGGAGAGCCCTGCATCGCAGTTAAAAGTCAAATGTCTACATGCACGAGAATTCTACATGCAGTAGAAAGGCATCTGTCAGGCAGAAACATGAAGGGTAAACACCACAAGCAGAGGCAGATTTTCAGATGTTCTTTATCTCCAGGCCCCAAAAGCCACTTCAACACACACAAAACTGGACGGACACCCAAAGAGAAAACCCGATGCTGTATGAACAAAGCCCTGCAGGCAAACGTGCTGGCTTTAGTACCCGCTGCTGCGCATTTCCTTGTGGTCACTCACTAAAAACACACCTATTTTAGGCAGCCCAGAAAACCACAGGTACAAAAAAGAATGGGAAAGACAGATGTAACTTCTCCTAAGCTGCTTTTCAAAGCAAGCAATTCAGGGTGCAGAAGAATAAAAGCCCAACCAGGTACGGAAAGAGGAGACACCTGCAGCTGAGGAACTCCTCTTCCACAGCGTACTCATTTTTTATTTCCCTCCAACGGGCTTCAATGGAAGTGACCTGGACCTGTGCTGAGCAAGGTCAGCACAGGAGGGAGGGAGGTGGGGCAGGGACTGCTTCCCCAGGCGTGGGTCCATCCCCGAGCCGTCCACTTCAGGGAGAGGACGCTTAGCCAGTGCGCCCCCAGGCAAAAGCCAGCTCGACACAGGAGCCCTGAGGTTGAAGGGAAAAGGACGCTGAGAAAATGAGCAAAATGAGATTTTTCTAAGGCCTCAGAAGCTTTACAAGGAGAAGTGAGCTCTTGGGGGAAAGAAAAGAAATCAAGAAGCCATCACAAAAAGTTTTAACTACAATAACAATGAATATACAGGTCTCACTTTGGGGAAAAGAACATTGTACAGACATCTCTCCTCATCCGGCAAAATGTCCCATTTAGGAGCCTTCTTACCTGATGTACAAACACGTCTTCTTTGGTGTCATTTCTGTTGGGAGACCAAAAAACTTCAGTTAAAGGTACTAAATGGGTACAGAAACTTAAAGGGACGGGGGGGGGGGGGGGGTTAGAAATTTAGTTTTCAAGATCTAAAAATACAACAAATTTTTATCCTCTCTAAACTCAGTTTAGACACCTAACACCCACCCTGTAACTCGACAAGGCACAAGACACCTACCTTATCCCCTACAAAGTGCGCTCAAGACTAGCCTGAACTGCAAGACCTTGTCTCAAAAAGACAACGTGGACTGGGGATAGAGCTCCGTGGAATAAGCACCTGCCTGGCAAGCACAAGGTCCTGAGTTCGATCTCCAGTAGTGCCACAAAAAAAAAAAAAAAAAGAACAGAAAGATAGGATTCAACATACAGAAACATCCCTTTCTTCACGTGTCTTTCTAAATCACATGGTATGTAATCAGAGCCCTGGATTTTCCTCCCAGCAAAAGCAAAGCAAGACAGCTAAAAGGCAGAGCACAGCTGTGAACTAAGCTCTTCTTACACTGAAACCTAAAACAGCCATCTCTCTACCCCACCCTCCCAAAACAGACAAGGAACCAACTGGAACTTGTCAGGGGGAAAGCAGAGAAAACCATAACATCCTGAGAAAACACCCTCAGTTCTCCCCAGGGTTTGCAGCTGCCTGTTTTCCTCTATGGAAAGAGCTATCACCATAGCTTAGAGAAAGCACTGGTTTTCCCACAGGACTTGGGCCAGCCAAGCGCCACAGATACACTCCATTACTCGTTAGTGTGACCTTAGGGAAGTTGCTTAACCAGGGCTAGACTTCCTTTCTCCTTCTGTGAAGTTATAGGTATGGACTCACTTATCCCAAGGCTCTTCCCAGTTCTCATTTTATTTTTAGCTACCTTCTTCTTTCTTTTCATGATTAGATTTAGGAAATCAGTGTATTTATTAGAGTTCTACAAATGTATTTTAATTAATATTTAATGACCATTAGCTTAGATAGAATATTTACAGTGCTTAGAAATCTTCAAACTGACATAACCCAGTAATAAAGTATGGTAAAGAATTTATTATAACTGCTGGCGCCACAGCACAAGCATGAACTGAAGACACACAGACATACACGTACCGATTTATAAATCCGTATCCATTTCTGACGTTGAACCATTTAACAGTGCCAAGGACTTTGGTGGCTGAAATAGGATTAAGCAGACAAATTAGTATCTTGACCTACAAAGAGATAAAGCTCATACCACCAAGGTCTTTGTAACATTATACAGAACCTAAGCCTACCTGAGTGAACCAGTTATAGAGTAATTTCAAAATCAATTAGGAAAAGAAAATGGAGCAAGTGAAGATATCATACATAAAGACATACTCTGCACAAGATGACACCTTTCTTTTCTTTGAAATTTTTCATTAAACCAAGTTCCTAACAGAGAAACACTTGAAAAAAAGATGATGGCTAAAAATTCACGTTTCAGCTGACAGGATGGCGCATGCCTGTGATCCCAGCACTCAGGAGGCTGAAGCAGGAGGGTCACCATGAGTTGGAGGCCCATCTGGGCTATATAAGCAAGTTCAAGGCCAGCCTGCACTACATGGTATGGTCTGAAGAAAAAAAAAACAAAAGGAAAACATTTCACTGCCCAAATTAACCCAGAAAACTTGCCTAACTACAAAAACAGTGTAGGTCCATCCACATCTCTCCACACATCATTTTCACACTGAACTACTAGGCAGACAGACTTTACTAAGTAACAAAGTAGCCGCTTGCTAATTGCAAATCCCAGGTACCTACCAGGAGCCAAAAGTACTAATAAAATTGAGGCCATCTCAGGCTGGTTTGGTACCCACCACCCTGAGACAGGAGGTCGCAGGCCTTTTCAGGCCACAGTGATTGATGGCTCTGGTCTGTTTCATCGTTGACCTTCCCCTCTTCAGTTTGAGGGACTCAAATCTGGCATCTTTTAGGAAAGCCCCTCTTTTAACTGGGTCGTTGGTTCTCCCGTCTTTCATGGAGCAGGATTTTTCACTACTATGCCAGATTTCAGCAGAATTTCTAAACAGACTGTAACTTCATAAAACTTGTACTTTGTAGACACGTATTTAATTATTTCAAACATCTCCTTTGCCACCAATTGCCAAATGTCAAACTTAGTACCTCTAAGGAAATGTCTAAATTCAAAAAAATGCATCATGCAATTATTGATGCAATCAAACAGTAAATCCAACAAATTTTTTTTAAAAAGCTTAGTAGATAAAGAATGGAAGTAATAATTAACAGAAACCCATTCTGCCTCTCTCTGTAATACAAAGTTTATAAAAACTTCCAAGGAAGAACACAATGCAGCTTCAGTTTTTAAATCCAAAGATAAAACATGGAATTGGACTTGCTCTGGCGTGGGCCGGGTTAGTCTTGAGTCTGGCAAGGCTGATGTGCTGGGGCAAGTCTTTCGGCTTTCTCTGGGGCAGGTAAGCACCACGCATGTCTCCAGAGTCATTCAGCCCACATTAACTACGCTTTCTCTAATCCTAACCTGAGGAGCATACTTGCAATGGGAAAGACCAAACCCCTAGAATCTTTAGTTTCAGCCCATTCTAAAGAGAAAAAAGCCTGAGATGTTTCAAATGTAAATGTACAAAGAGGCCTGTTTTTGATAAATCATGAGCATGTCAGTCACACATAATTGCAAGTAATGCGCTTTTCTGTGCTTTTATTTGCCAAAAACTAGTAACCTAGGAATAAACGCATAGCAACTGTTTTAATGTCTAGCACAGTTGAAACAACCTTCTTTAGCAAGGCAACAACAGGGGGTAAAACTGAGAAGTGATTCTCAAGCCCAACTGTGGTCTGGGCTGAAAGCTATTTTCATCCCCACTGTGGTGCTCTGCTCCAGAATTATTTCTGGAGACTTCACAGACAAACATAAAAATGCATTCACATTTTTGTGTTTTAAGATCCTAAACTCGCTTAACTGCACCAAGGGGAAGGGGGTAGCATTAAAAACTACGAGGCTTTCATAATGACCACTAGAAATCTTGTTTCACTCATGTAAACTACTTTCCCTGCACCTTGAGCTCTGAACTCAAGACCCATTTGAGAAAACTAGAACGAGAGCATCTAGGAGCAGGTATCCATTTCAGTCCACACTGCGTCTAACACATTTTAGGCATCCATGTGTTTGCCTGGCAAGAGACAGGAGGTGGCAGAACACACTGGCCAGGGACGGCCTTGAACTGTCAAGTGGAAGGCTCATTCGCATTTTGAGAGGTGATGGAGTTGATCAGCCTTCATTTACATGCTTATCTTTAAAGACAAAAATCTACTTTTCTTATCTCCAGGATTAAGTGAAAACCAGCAACAGTTCCTCTATTCAAAAACAAGGTAAACTGGGTATGGAGGCACACACCTGTGTTCCCAGCTCTCTCCCAGACTCAGACAGAAGATGCAAGTTGGGAGCGGCGCCTGAACTTAAGAAACTAAAAAAAGCAGAGGTCTGCCTGGGGGGCGACTCTCCGGGAGAAGGCCTTGGGTTCGATCTCCCTGCACCACCAAAGTAATAGTATGTCATTAAGAATGTATCTTAGCACTGCTTGGGACAACACGAGCTTGTCTCATCTTACATGGAAAGATGCCAAGAAACGCTTGGTGGAAACAGTATCTCCGTACAACATTCACCACATTTAAGCAACGTTCAGGGCAACAACACGTGGGCGTTACACTCAACGTGTTTGGCAGGAACAAAGCGGGTCTCTCAAGGTGGGCCACACCGAGCCCATTACACTACCTCCCTACTAGTCCTCCAACTCTGTAGCTAGCGGGCGAAGGCGCGGGGAGAACCAAACACGCCTCCCCAAACGAGGAACAGGTCCTCTTGAGCTCCCACGCCTTCTCTTTTCGTGTCTGAAGAAGCGAACGATGGGGCGCACACCCTTCGGGGAGCTCCCCGCCCCCCACTTGCTCGGCGGGCCTATCTGAGGGCTCCCAGGGCGTTCCTGAAGATGAGGACACTAAAAAGTATGTGACAAACCCAACACAATCACCGGGGACTCTTTCTAACCCGCCCCCCACATCTGAACTTGTCACCTTCCTGCTTCCCTCCTTAAATGACAAGTCCCAAGGTAACCACGTTTTGTGCGAACGTCATCCCCACTTCCGACCAAGTTTGTCCAGCTGCCACCCCACGTGCGTTCCCACAGGCAGGCTGAGGGGCCCGCGCCGCGATTGGGGCCCGCGCGGCTGCCAGCCCGGGCCGGCCAGGGAGGCGGCGCGAGCCGGAGCCCGGGTCCCCGGCGGCGCGGATTGCAACATCGGCCGCCGCGTGTGGCCGGCGGGGCCTGGCGCCTCCCCAAGCCCATGTGGGAAGGGCGTCGGGGACAGACACCTGAGCCTCGCCAGCGAAAGCCCTC
Source organism: Dinomys branickii (assembly GCA_004027595.1). Classification (NCBI taxonomy): domain Eukaryota; kingdom Metazoa; phylum Chordata; class Mammalia; order Rodentia; family Dinomyidae; genus Dinomys; species Dinomys branickii. The sequence goes on along the minus strand of PVLD010015127.1, from coordinate 17,595 downwards.
CCACCCAACCCCGCGCTCTCCTCCGACTCCTTCCCCCAAAGAACAACCCTCCGCTCCCGGACCCCAGCGCCCGCTCCGAAGCGCCGGGCCCACGTGGCCGCCCTCCCTGTGTCCCGCGCCACATCGCCCGTCCTCGCCTCTTCCGACCAGGCGTCCGCCCCCGAGTGCCCGCCCGGGTGACAAAGCGGGGGCCCCGTCCAGCTCGGCGCCCGGGACCCGAGGGGCGCGCGGGGCGCGGGGCGCTCGCGGGACCCGGGCGGGCGGCGGCGACAGCCCGGAGCTCCAGGGGACCCCGCTGCTGCCCGGCCCCCGGCCCGACTCACCGAGAACTTTCTTCTCCGCGTCTTCGCCGCCCGCGGGGGCCGCAGAGGCGGGGGCCGCGGTGCCGGCGGCTGCGGGGGCCGCGTCCCCCCCCGGGGTCCCCGCGGCCGGGGCGGCGGGCGCCGGGGCGGCGGGGGCCGGGGGCGCGCCGGCGGGCGCCGGGCCGGGGGGCGCGGGCGCCGGGGGCGCCTGCGGGAGGGTGGTGGCGCTGGTGCTGCCGGGGGCCTCTCCCGCCTCGCTCATGCCGCCGCTCTGCTCGGGCGCCTCGCTGGCGGTTGGCGTGCGGTGGCGGTGGCTCGGGGCCGGGGCGGCTCGCGGCGCGGCGGCGGCCGGGGTGGCGGCGTCTCGCGGCGGGGCGGCTCGAGCTCCGGCTGCGCGCGCTCCGCTCGGCGCGATCTTACTGCCCCGAAAATGGCCCCGCGCGAGTTTTTCTAGGCGGTCGGGAGGGAAGAGGGTGGGGAAACTTGGCTCCGGTGGGGCAGCGCGTTCATTAGCATTTAAAGGCGCCGGGTGCCCTTTCCCGCCCACCGCTGCGCGCGGAGCTGCCGCACAGAGGAAAGCAAGGGCGCGTGTGGGTTTGGGTTCCAGCCTGGAGCTCCCCGAGCAGCCCGGCCGCCGTCCCCTTGTGGGAGTGGGGCTGAGGGGCTCGCCTCCCCTAAACACCCTACACCTGCATCTGACCTTTGGAGGCAGTGAAATAGGGCAACCGGGCTCCCCCGCGCGCTCTCCCACGCTGGATACGAAACCCTTTGTATTCAGCCTTTACCAAGCACCAGAAAGTAGTCTTGATGACAGCCGTTCAAAACCAGAATAATAAAATGTTAAGATTATGGCAATTTACCCATGAAAGGTTATTTACGGATAATTCCATCTACAACTCACAGGTGAGAACATTGAGGTCCAGACCTCAGAGAATTAATGTAAATTCACAGATTACACCAATCTAAACGCGACAGAGAAGGCGCTCTCCCCATGTACTTAATAGAGCACATGAAAAAAATGGAATAAACCCTGATTCTACCTCCCGCCCCCATTGCCTCCCCCAGCTGGCCAAAGCTTGAGCCCTCCGAGCGCCTGGATGAGAGGTGGGAAGCAAAACATCCCCAGTAAACGTTCCCAGTTGAAGGAAAAGCCCACAGGGCCTAGCAGAATGAGCTGAGCCCCCTGCTCACTGGAGGAATGCAGGGCCATCTGGCCGCTAGGATGGAGACAGAGTAGGAATCAGTTTGGGCGGGGCTCTTTTATTAAGTTAACTCCAGACAGGAATTCAATGTTCCAGAGTCACTTTATGAGTTTCTCAAAGGTCCTGTGACAAGTAGATGACATTGTCATATGTGACTCAAGAGTGTCTCTAACGAAAATCTACCCGTCCCCCGTTCCCAAACTGTCTCCCCCCGCCCCCCCCCCGCCCCGCCCCGCCGCCGGAATGAAGGCGTGGCTGCCTGCCCACCAGGAGTGCAGTTACCGAGGGCAGTTCATCTCAGTCCCTCGGATGGTTAGCGCGATACCGGGCAGAGAGTTTGAACACAGTGAATGTTTTTACGAAATGAAAGCAAAAGAACAAATTCTTCCACGTTCAGGTAGTTCTCTGCCTGTTCGTTAGTAACATGAAACATCCTACCTCCTTGCTTTCTAATTATATCCATGATAAACCCAAATTAGAGAAAATAAATTTTTAGAAAAAATAGTAAAACATAAAACTTTTGGATTTTTCCATGTCATTATATATATTTTAGGGGGTCTCCAAGCCCCTAAGTGTTGGATTCATATTTTTGTTTTATTTTAATGTAAAATATACAGTAGTGTCATGCAAATGTATATGCCTAAAATGGTAGCATTATTCTAAACATAATTAAACTAATTCTTAAGTTTTAAAGATTATAATCTTTACGATCACAAGCATATTTTATTGTGATGAGGATGGCCATTTTCTTCTCCAGTGAAATGATTATCATTGCTATTTATCATTCTGAAATGGACGCCAAGGAAAGAAAGAAAATGACCTCTTCAAACTCGTTCAGTAGTCAAGCCCTTTTTTTTTTTTTTGAGACTGGGCCTTGCTATGTAGTTCAGGCTGCCTTGAACTCACTACGTAGCCCAGACTGGCCTCAACACTCACAATGATCCTCCTGACTCAGCCTCACAAGTGGTGGAATTACAGGTGTGCACCTCCATGCCTGGCAATAGTCAAGCCTTTTAAGAAAATAGTCAACCTTTGGAAAATAATTCTTAACAAACAGTTGTCGCCAACCTCTCTTCCAGGCCCTCGTTACAGATGCACTCTGGGATTTCCTAGAATTTGTGCTGGAGTGGATCCCAAAACGGTTCATGAGTTTGATCCAAAAGAAGCAGCTGGGAGTTCTAGGTTCTGTGCTCAACAAATCTAGAGAGAATTAATGAGAACAAACACGGCCTGTGTTGTTTAACAATCAAACTAAGAAGTGATTTGTGTGCAGATGGACGTAAATTCAGGCTTTCCTTCACTCATCAGATTCACACGCTCATTCACATACCGAGGCCATACCACATGCCGGAGTGCTAAACGACACGCATCTAAGGTTTATCACAATGACGCTCGCTCTGAGATTTTTGTGTGATGTAAAACACTCTCTTGTTAGCATTTCTATTGTAAGAAAGTGTCATTTCTTAAATTTGAGATGAACTGGACCAAAAACAACAACGAGGAGCATGACCTAATTGCTGACAATAGCCATCTTAAGCAACGACCTCAAAAGCCACTCTTCCCAGCACAGACGAGGTTAGCCCCCAAGGGAGGACAGCCGGGAGGCTCCACGGAGACCTCCGAGTCCAGCCCAGGGCCAGCGGTGCTCAGGATTTCTCCTAAAGAAGCTGCTGGGAGAAAAAAAAAGAAGCCGCTGGGGTCCTAAGAACTCCAGGAAGCCTTTCTGGGCTAGATGTAGGTTCTGTGATGCTAAAAGCCGATACAGTTAGAGAGCCCTCTTTTTAAGAAGTCTGATAACAAACTTGTTGGGCCACTGGCAGAGCATCACAAAGGGTCCACACAAGGGTCCATGTCCATGCAAGATGGGCGCCCAGGAGCTCGGCACCTTCAAGTCAAGCGAGGCGCACCTGTACTGCGCTGTCTCAGTCAGCAGCACAGATGCAGCGGCTTCTCAGGCTCACCTGGAAGCAGCTGTGAGCCGCCCTCTGCCCGCACCCCTCCCTGTGACTGACCAGAGATAATGCTGTCCTCTGGCTTCACCCTCTAGCTCTTAAGGGAGTGACCTTCCCTGACGGACTCCAACCCGTGGCTGTAAAGGGAAGGAGATGCTGGGAGATGTAGTTCCTGACTTTGAAGAGGCAAAGGATGATTCCAAGTTGACACAAGATTACCCAGCTTCGCCCCCTAAGGAAGAGAATACTATGAACTGACTAAGGAAGTTACGGAGACCTCAAGCCATTCCAGGGTCTGGAGCTTCCAGCAAGGAAGCCTTGACACGTTAGCATCTGCAGCTCAAGAATAGTCCGCTCGAGTCACAAAGTAGGGTGAGGGGCCAAGCAGAGGAGTAAGAGCGTTGCCAGCAGTGTTCGGGGGGAGGGCCCTGACGGTTACATTCTGTGTGGCATTCCCGGTAATGCAGTCAGTGCATTTGTTCTCCCTGTTAGGTGTTAGGACACCATGCAGAATGAGACAAGAATGGCCCCTGTGTTGAAGGATGCACACCCCGATTACCAGCCACATGTATAACTAAATTTTCTGGCAGCCAGAGTAAGAAAAGAAAAAAAGAAAGAATAAGAGAGAAAGAAAGAAAATTAATTTTGATACATTTTTCATAACCTAGAATACCCAAGATGTGTACTATCATTTCTATATATAGAAATGACTGGTGAAGGCAGGCATGGTAGCACACGTCTGTAATCCAAGCACTCTGCAAGGCTGAAGCAGGAGAATCACGTCTGAACCCAGCCTGGGCAATTTAGCAGCTTGGCTATACCCTGTCTCAAAAGTTTAAGGGGAGGGGGTATAGCTCAGTGCAAAGGCCTTGGGTTCAATCTTCAATACCTCAAAAAAGGATTAATGAGGTTTTTATAATCTCCAGCACTGTCTTCAAACTCTAGTATGTACTTGACACAAGACATCTCAGTCTGGGCTCACCACAATTAAAGTGCTCAGTGTGAAAGCCAGGCCTGGTGGCACACACCTGTAATCCTAGCACTCAGGAAGCTGAAGCAGGGGGATGCTCATGAGCTCAAAGCCAGCCTGGAGTACACAGTAGGTTCAAGGCCAGCCTGAATGACATGATGAGATTCTATCGCAAAAAACTAAAACAGTTTAAAAAAAAAAGTACTCAGTGTGACCAGTAGACATCATACAGAGTAGCACAAGTCTATACAACTAGAAGTTCAGACTCAATCATTCTCCAAAAGTCCATTATGGCAAGACCCGGACCTGAAACCTGGACAACACATCAGCCTGGTGATCCACGAAGAGAACATTACATGTCAGGCTGGCTTGAATTTTCTTAATGATACATAATAGCCAAACGTTTTCCATACTTCTGAGTAACTGCATGGCCGTATTACTGATAAACTTCAGGGTGTGTAAACGAAATGAATTTGTAATAGCTCCCCTTGGCACACTGCCTCTGTGGATATACCTGCTCCTTCTCTAACCATAATCTATGCTGGCTCCCAAAGCAAATATATGTACAAGTGCGCTTCCCTATTGTCCAAGAGAACTAAAAACAGAGTGGAAGATGGGCTGTAACAACTTTCTCCTAAGAACTTATTGCACTTTTAGACCTGTGATTATTTGTTATTGTTTTGTTTTTGTTGTAGTTGTTTGTTTGCTTTAGATATGGTCTCAATAGGTAGCCCAGGCTGACCCTGAACTCAAACTAATCCTCCTGCCTCAGCCTCCCAAGTGCTAGGATTGTAGGTGTGCACTACCACACCTGGCAAGACCTGAAATTATTAAGGTTAAAAAAAAAAAAAAAAGAAAGAAAAGATAAATGAAAATAGCAATTACTAAGATGTTGAAAAAGTAAGTTTAAAAAACTGATTACTTTATCATATGTTGACTTTATATTAAAGTTCCAGTTGCTTGCCAGGCATGGTGCATGCCTGTAATCCCAGCAACTGGGAGGCTGAGGCAGGAGAATTGCTGCAATTTCAAAGCCACCCTGTGCTACAAAGTAAATTCAAGGCCAGCCTGAACTGCATAGTAAGACTCTGTCTCAAAAACGGAAAAAAAAAAAAATTAACTGAAAAGAAACCTGATAAATTATTCATTTCAACCTCTCTCATGTTAGAAAGGACAAACTGAGGCACAGACAAACGAAGGACTTTCTCACACTAATTCCTCCCCACAGTTGCAAGGCTGTGATCAAAGCCTGAGCCTCCCGCAGTCCATTTGTGTTGCTGTTGGTGTAAATTCTCCCACTTGCTGCCCTTGGATGTAGAGGGGCTGCGGCGCTCTTGCTGACATTGGAGTCTGCTAAAACGTCCGAGCCCCGCGGACGATCTGTAACTCTGACCTCATCGCACGAACAGAGCCAGGCTCCCTGGCCACCAAACTGTTGAAATCTTTCCAGCTAAGACCTCTGGAAAGGAAATCGAACAGCTGTGGGCGATTTTCTTTCAGAGCGTTTGGAACTCACTTTCTGAAACAATGAATAAGTCACATCCTCTCCTTCCTGCGAAAAGCTCCCTTCTGCTTCTGTCTTTGCTCGTTGTTTCTCTTTGTCCCCTCCTTTAACCTGCTGGCTTTATTTATTCTTTCAATATTCTCTGTAACCTCCCTTCGTGTCACTGTTCAGGAGTGAAATCTCATGGACTGTGTGATCTGTGTTCTTGTCTGGAAGATCTGCTGTCTTTATGTTTTGGCCGACGTGATAATTCTTCCAAGTTCACGCTCACCTCACAGAAGAGGAAAAGAGAAAAGCATACGATGTAGTTCCCCTTGAGTTTGTGCTCCTTAAATGCTTCCTGTTGTCTGGTACTGGGATGCACTCCTGGGGCCTTCACACTGAACTACACCCCCAGCCTTCTGAGACAGGCTCTTACTGTGTAACTCAGGCTGGCCTTGAGCTCACTCTGTAGCCCAGGCTGGCCTCACACTCATGGTGAGCCTCCTGTCTCAGACTCTCAAGTGCTGGTATTACAAGTGTGTGCCACCACACCCAGCCTCTCCCTTTTGTTTGAGAAAGAGTCTTACTAAATTGCCCAGAATGGGCTCAGTTTGAGGTCCTCCTGCCTCAGCCTTATAGAGCACTAGGATTACAGGTGTATACCATACCTAGTTCTCTTTTTTTTCCCCCTCTTTAAATTGAACCCTTCCTCCTAGCAGGGTGGGGTGGCACATAGATTTAGTCCCAGCACTCCGGAGGTTGCGGCAGGAGAATCACCACAAGTTTGAGGCCAGGTGGGGTACATCATCAATTCAAGGCTAGCTTGACCTACAAAGGAAGACCCTCCCTCAATAAAATAAAATAAAATAAAATTTTGATAAAACATACAACTAAAGGGATTGCACTTTTCTTCCTAGTCGGATTTTCATTGGACCTCATTAGCATCCTTACCAGCTCACTGCAATAATCTGTTCCGTACTAGCCTTTTAGGGATGTCTGCTCCGTGGGGCTCTGATGCTCACCTGACATTGATATCGGAACCCAGGAGTGGAGACTGAGAAACAGGAAGGGAGGAGATGCACAACAGAACAGTAATGACAGGTGAGCACGCCAGGGAAATGAACAAGCTTTCTAAAAGGAGCCATTGAGTTTAAACATTTCAAGTTAACTGTTCCTCAAGCTCTGGTATAATTACATTTTCAGTAATATGGGAACTGAGGGATCAATTCAAGCCATAGATTTTTTTTACCTGTTTGCAAGCAGAAGTTGGTATTTCATTTCTTCCAAAATTTAAACATATAAACTACACTTAATGTTTATATACAAAACTTTCTTGAATGATATCCAACATTTAAGGTATAACTCAACATAATTCAGGGTATGACATATGACACAGTATCAGTGTAAATTTATACCAAATTTATTTGCTGAATAACTTATTCACTTAGAATATACTTACTCTGTAATTATTTTAAGCTGTCAGCACACCAGTTGCAGTTCTTGCACTCATGGAGATCACAGCCCAGCACAGAAAATGGGCAGCGAACAGCTAGTCACACATATGATAAATGTGAAAGGGTTTTAGTTATTTAATTATAACAGTAAATGAGCATGAGTTATCTTTTCAGTTATGGAGTTCATCATCTATGGATTCCATCACTTACTACAGTGTCTTGGGAATAGGAGAAGATAATACACATAAAATGAAGAAAGGAATGAATACATAAGTATTAAAAAAGAAAACTACTGTCCGAGCCAGGTGTGGTGGTGCATGCCTGTATTTTAGCACTTGGGAGGCTCAGGCAAGAGGATCTGTGAGTTCAAGGACAGCCTCAACTATATAGTGAGACACTGTCTCAACAAAATAGAGGGGAAGGGTAAACTTAAATTGATGTAGGTTAATTTGTAAGTGCAAGCTTGCAAGAATCAAATGGAATAGTTAACTTTTAGTGTGTGGGGGTGATGATATTCTGTGTATGCCCTATTAATGTTTTCTGCCATCCTAAAAGAAAAAAAAGCTTAAAAACCTGTATGTCAGGAGGCAGAAAAAATTAGAAACATGTTATCGTAAGGACATCTATATCATACTGACTACGGCATTTCCATTCTCCAGTGCCTCGATTTCCTGTGTTCCCATTATATTCAAGACTCATAATCTGTGCATGATGGTGCACACCTGTCATCCCAGCACTAAGGAGGCTGAGGCAGCAGGATCACCATGAGTTTGAGGCCAACCTGGGCTATATAAGTGAGTTCAAGGCCAGTCCACACTACATAGAGAGACTCTGGCTCACAAAACATAAACAAAGTAAGGCCCAAAGACTCATAGCTTACAACTCCCATGGAATGAGATCTCTCACTAATGCCAAAGGATGGAGCCTGACATTTAAAGGCAGCTGTTGGGCACATGGGGGCCTAAGGAACAAAAGAATGTCATTGCATTTGAATTGCATTCACCAGCGATCTCACTATATCAAAGGGTAAAGCAGAGGAACGCAAATGATTTCGTCCCAAGAAGTTTCTCCTTTCACTAGCGTCAGTGAGCAGAGGGTGAAAACGGTCAGGTAACGCGATGACTTGCAGGTGTCCCTTGGAGATGCCCACAGTCTTTGTGAGCAGAGGGTTGCCTGAAGGTTGGATGTAGGCTGGACTCCTGGTGAAATGCCCATGGGCATGTGCCTAATTGCTATTTTACTACCAGACCGGGCAGGGAGTCTGCTCTAGAGCATGGTCCGCAGTTTCAGCCAATCACTCAACCCTCCTTTGTAGCTCAGGAACTAAGGTTCATTCTGACTGCTGTTCAACAGGTATAACTAGGCACACCTGCGTCTCCCTTTCTGACCTCAGTGTGTTCTGGTCTCTCCAGATTACTAAGCACTTTCTTAGCCCTCATTATGGCTGAAACTCTTAAGCAGGCCACATGTACTTACAGAAATAGGCCATGCCACTGTTTGAGCGAGACAGGAGTCTGTCGGGAAGGTGCTGGGGCGTCCAATCCCTTTTCCTCCAAGTGGGGACCACAGTCGTGTGGAGGGTTTTGTAATCAGAGGCTGCCTCCCACCCTCACCCAGTGAATGGGGACAAGCGTATCATCCAGCATTCTGGTTGACATCTGAAATGTCCGAGTCTCCGGTGCTCGGAGGCGGGGTTTGGGAGGTGATGGGATGAAGGTGTGCAGCCTAATGTGTCAGGTGGAGGTGGGGCCCAGGTGGAGCAGGTGGACATGGGCCAAGGCCTGGAAGGGTGGGTGTACTCTGGTCCCGGACTCCTGTCTTCTCTCCACACTGCTTGAGCCCCTGTCATGGACTGCGCCCTTCTATAAGGTCCTTTCTGTCCTGGAGCCAGGAAGTACAGCGATCAAGTGTTCATTCGGAAGCAAATTTGTGCTGGGTACAGGTGGTGCCAACCTGCAGTCCCAGCACTCAGGAGGCTGAGGCAGGAGTATCGCTGTGATTTAGAGGCCAGCCTGGGATACATAGTAAGTTCAAGGCCAGCCTGGGTTACATAGTAAGACCTAGTCTCAAAAAAAAGGCAAATTTGTTAGAAAATTGTGCATGAAGCGACTTCACTCTATAGCAACCTCCACCCTCTCCCCCGCTCCAGTTCTGTCAGCTTCCCTGGCTCGGAGCCATAGAAGCCAAGAGGAAGAGAAGGGACATCTGCGAGGGAGATAAATGGCAGGGCTGCGGCTGCTTCTCTGCCTTTATAGACACTGATTTTCACGTCTCTATTCTTGTTTCCATCCCACACGCCAGCCTGAACCTCAATTCCCGTTTGGCTATGCTATCCAGCTCCATTTCAATTTCCAATTTGATTTATGTAAATTAAACTGCCTGTGGTTTATACTGCAGTAGGAGAGTTGTAGAGAATTCTGATGAACTGAGTTTGTTTCTCTGATTTTCTTTTTCCTTCTTCCAAAAAGGAAGCCAAGGTTTTGGCAGTTCGTAGGATGAAGGGCTAAACGCAGAAGTTGTTACAAGGTGACTCCTCTTTCTGTGCTGAAATCTCAGCCAGGGGGAGCAGCAATGCCAGGAGGCTGGACGGACAGCACCGGGGCTGAGTGTCTCCGAGAGGGGACGCGGAAGCCAGGCCAGCACCTCGCCAGCCTGGGAAAGAGACAATAGTTTACTATGGGTGACCGAGGCACAGCCTGTGCCTTGTGCCCCTGGAAGGACTTAGAAGTGCGGGATTCCTTCACCGTGGGCATATTGGGGCAGCAGCCTCCCGAGGGAAAGATTCTTACCAACACTGGGGCACAAAAGCCACAGAAACCCTGGACTTGGCATTGCCGCAAGCTGGACGGTGCTCACCTCCGCAGTACCAGTGGTTAGTGTCTAACCACCACAGGTTTGCTCCCCACAAGAGCTCAGACAGCACAGGCACAATGGAAAATGGAGGACCATCATGCGGGGAGGGCTCTTTGACATTTTTTTTGCTTTTTTTTCTTTTGTCTCTTTTTGAGACAGGGTTTCACTATGCAGTTCAGACTGGCCTTGAGCTCACTTTGTAGCCCAGGCTGGTCTTGAACTCGCAATGATCCTCCTGCCTCAGCCTCCCGAGTGCTGGGATTACAGGTATGTGCCACCATGCCTGGCCAAGATATCTTTTTTCCACCTTTTTTTAAAAATTTTTGAGACAGGGTCTCCTTACGTAGTTTTTTGTTTTGGTTTTTGTCTTTTTGAGACAGGGTCTTGCTATGCAGATCAGGCTGGCCTTGAACTCACTTTATAGCCCAGGCTGGTCTCGAACTCACAACAATCCTCTTGCCTCAGGCTCCTCAAGGGTGTGATTATAGGTGTGCGCCACCACACCCAGTTCAACTTGATATTTCAACAGTAAAAGTCCCACAAGCTAAAGAAGCCTCACTCTGACAAACCATATTGGAACTCTGGTCTGGGACTGAGTGTGCCTCTCAGAAGTCTCTGGTGCTAAGTGCCAGGTAGATGGCGATGAGAAAGTTATCACTGTTTCTGCACAAGTCTACACACAAAATGATCCACTGGGAGGTAAACAAATCCAGTGTACATAAGCACAACCTGCTCTAGCCTTCATCAGTTGCTTGGAAAATAATACTTTCTTGAGGGGCGTGAATATAAAACAATGAATTGTTAAAAATTAAACCTCACCTGTAATCCTAGCACTTGAGAGGCTGAAGCAGGAGGATCACCATGAGTTTCAGGCGAGCCTGAACTACATAGCGAGACCCTGTCTCAGAGAATAAAAGTTAAACCTTAGCCCAGTTGTAGAGGCACACACTTGTAAGCCCAGCACTCCGGGTGACTGAGGCAGGATGATCACAAGTTTAAGCCCAACCTGGGCAATTTAGCAAAATGGGGTCCCCCCAGAAAGGGAGGGGTTGGAATATAGCTCAGTGCAGCAAACCTATGGCATGCGTGCCCCAGTGGGCTATTTGTGTCATCGATAGCTCCGAAAGGTTCGCCATCATTAGATGAGCGTCAAGGGCCTGGGTTCAATCCCTTGTATAAAGCAAAACCAAAGAAAAATTTAAAATGGGCCGGGGAAGGAGCTTACTGCAAAAGCCCTGGCTTCACTCTCCAGTACAGTAACAAAACAAAATGAAGAAATTCAAGCTCTGCTGGAAGATGGAGAGAATTGTGCCCAGGGCGAAGGATTTCTGCACAGCTGGACCTGTGGCCCAACACACGGTTTGCTGCACTGGAACATGTGAGAGCTGAGACAAGGCCATTTAGATCATGAGGAAACGGTTCCTCCACAAACAGAGAGCTTCGGGAGATTGCTCGCATCCCGGGAGAAAAGAGGAGTCTGTCTTGGGATAGTGAGGGGCAAGCGGCGAGAGCAAACCCGCCGTCAGCCCAAGGACAACATGCTCGCGACCTTGACAGAAGTGACGCAAAAGCTGCGCTCAAGGCTTACAGCCAGAGCGAGCGGTAGCTGTGCCTCCTGAAAGCCACCAGCCGCCGGGGAGCTCCCGGAAGCCCAGGGTTCTCACGGTGCGCTGCAGACCCAAGCACCGTGAGCGCAGCCCTCGGCCGGGGCAGCGCAGCATGCTCAACAGCTGGGATGGGAACAGCAAAGTTGAGCGTCTTCTTTTAATTTTTTTATCTTATTTTATTTTTCAGATATTGAGGACTGAACCCAGAGGCTTTGCACTGAGCTACTTATCAGCGCTGGGCTCGAGCTCAATCCTCCTGCCTCAGCCTCAGAGAGTGCTGAGATCATTGCCACGCAGCACCGAGCCCGCTGCAATTGTAACTTTTTGTTTTGTTTTGTTTTGAAACAAGCAATTCAGGTTATGCTGGAACTTGGCAGCGAACCTCCTGCCTCAGCTTTCCCAACGCTTAAATTACAGGCATGTGCCACCATGCCTGGCTCAAACTTTGAACTTTTTATAAGCTTTTCCCCTTTAAATTTTGCACTAGGGGCTGAGGATATAGCTCAGCTGCACAAGGGCCTGTCTGGTAAGCGCAAGGTCCTCGATTCCCAGCACCAAAACAAAAACAAAAAACAACTTTCCATTAAATGGTAAGCATCCCTCCCTTGTAAAAGGAAATTTCCCTGGGGCACTCTGGGGTGGCAGGAATGGGTAATCACTCCAGAGCATTCCTGATGCGCTGTTTCTAATTTAACACAGAAGACAAGAAAGGTGCAGTTCTGGAGTTGCCCAGGGGACTCAGAGCCTCTGAACCGGTGCTGTGATCACCTGGCTGGGAACAAACTCACTGGTTAGCGTCGGCGCTACCAGGACACGGAGGACTTGAGAGAAGCTAAACCGCAGGTCACAAGACATCCTTTCTTGCTAGAGAACGTGCTGCGGGTTCCGGAAGGCTAATGTTTGTGTTAGTTTTTCAGTGTTTGGAGCGAGGCTGTCACTGTCGTCCATTCTTCACCCCTAGCGCAGCCCTGGGTGAACTTCAAATTTGTGATTTTCCTGTCTCAGCCTCCTGGGGAGCATTGACGCCTCGGGGCACAGGGGCACCACCTGCATCCTTGCTGGCTTAGGGCAGGTGTGGGCTGCGCAGTGGCCAGCGGTATTTAGGTCTAAGAAATTTTAGTTCACTGCCGGATTATCAGTTCCTGAAGTCAGCAGTTCTCAGACTTCAGTGCATAGGAGCACCCACTGGAGGGCTTGTTGAGACCTAGATCGCTGGGACCCAGGCTGAGGGTTTGGATTCAGGAGGTCTGGGGTGGAGTCTGAGAGTTGGCTTTCATAACAAGTTCTTCAGGCTGCCAGTCCCAGGTCCACGCAAGGAGAACCACTGTTTTAAGGGTGGGGCACGCCTGTACTCCCAGCTGTCTGGGAGGCTGAGACAGGAGGATCAAGCCCACTAATTCAAGCCCAGCTTGAGCAGTTTAGCAATTTCGTGAGCCCCTATTTTAAAAAGTGAAAAAGGGTTGGAGAAGTAGCTCAGTGGGAAGGCCCTGGGTTCAACCCTGAGCATTGTTAAAATAGCAAAAACAGAAACAAAAGCAGTCTGGATTCTTTTAGTGCTATTCTTATGACATTTCTCTGGATTTGAAATTATTAACTAATAAACAGTTAAACATTTTAAAAAGTTTTATCCTTTCAGACTTTTCTATGCATTTACAACATTTGTATATATACACTATACAGTCAAATATATTGTTCTGTAATTACACATTTACTTTTGAAATGTATTATTCTATAAGTTGTTACAATAAGACAGAGTCAGGCTCGGGTAACAGCAATTCAGCGAAGGGTCGAGGCCGTAGCTTGGTGTGAAGGCCCTGGGCTCAGGGCACAATACTGACAGAAGAACTTACCATTAATTGTCAGTTGTACAGAAAATAACCTACTGAACTGAAGGGTTTTTTTCCCTATCTTAAAGGATCATACTAATGCTGACTCATACCTCAGCAGTCCTGGGCTTGTAAAAAGCGGTTAACCACCAATAACTTGGGAATACCTTACATGAGCAAGTGGTGTTGGGTGTTGTGCTGGTTGCCTGTAATCCAAGCATTCTGGAAGCTGAGACAGGAGGAGCATATGTTTGAGGCCAGTATGGAACACATAGTGAAACCCTATATTAAGCAAAAAAAAAAAAAAAAAAAAAGAAAAAGAAAGAAAGAGAAAAGGAAAGAAAAAAGAGAGAGGAACTAAGTGTTAATAATGGCAGATTTCCGGGAATGAATTTCTTTTTTCAAATTTTTATATTAAGTTTATTGGCACATTTTAGACGCCCATAATGATCTCATTCACCGTAGGGAATCTGTCCCTGCACATGGCAGAATTGATTGTTTCTCCCCATGGCCTAACCCTCCCTTCGACCTTTCTTCTGCTCCTTATTTACAAAAGCTTTGCTTCCCTTTCTTCCTCCTTTTCTCATCAGTTTTTGCTTTTCCCCTCCTTCCTTCCCTCCATCCCCTCCCATGTGGACATTCTCTTCCTGTCTTTCAGTATCTATTATATATTTTGGCCCTTATTTGCACTTTCAGTTTCTCACACAAGAGAAATAATGTGGTATTCACATGGGTGTCCAATTTATTTCACCAAGAATATGGTCCCACGGTGCATCCATTTAGTTAGAAATGTCTTCAGCTGATCCTTCTTTATGGCACAGTAGCACCCTGTTATGTACAAACCCCACCTCTTTTTATCCATTCACAGTTGATGGGCATCTGGGCTGTTGCCAAGATCTGGCTGTGACAAATTGTGCCGCTGTAAACATTGGTGTCCGTGTATCGCTGTGGTATGATGCTTTTAATTTTGGGGGAAAGATACCAAGAAGGGGAATCGCTGGAATATTATATTTTATTTTTAAGACAAAGTCTTGCCATATAGTCCAGGCTGGCCTTGAACTCACTATATAGCCTACGCTGTCTCTGAACTCATTGAGATTTTCCTGCCTCAGCCTCCTAAGTGCTGGGGTTTACAGGTGTACAGCAACATGCTAGGTTAGTCCTAGTTTTTTTTTTGGTACTGGGATTCGAACTCAGGACCTTGTACTTGCCAGGCAGGCGCTGTGCCTCTGAGCTGTATCGCTGGCCCTAGTCGTAGTTTTTAAGTAATATCCACACGTATCTCACAGCAGCTGCACCAGTCTACACTCCCACCAGCAGTGGACAAGGGTTCCTTTTTCCCCACAGTTCCACCAGTATTTGTTATTGGTTGACTTCTTGATGATAGCTGTTCTTTCTGGGTGAGATGGACTCTCAGTGTTTTTTTATTTGCATTTCTTGAAAGACCAATGATGTTGAACATTTACTCATGTATGTATTTACCATTTGTATTTTTTCATCTGAGAAGTGTGCATTTATAATAGATGCCATTTTTGGATTTCGTTTTTAAATTTGGGGTGTCTGTTTTTTTTTTTTTTTTAGTTCTTCATGTGTTCTTGGTAGTAGTCTTTTGTTTGAAGAACAGCAGGCAAACACTTTTACCCACAGTGTGGGTCTCTTCGCTCTGTTGATGGTCTCTCTTGCTATGCAAAAGCTTCCTAGTAAGGTGAGCTCCCAGTTGTTGCTTCTTTGATGGTTCCTGTGCAACTGGGGTTTTGTTCATAAAGTCTTTGCCTACACCAGTGCTTCATATGTTCTACCCATTCTCTTTTCCAGCAGATTTAGTGTTTCTGTTTTAATATTTAGAACTTTGATTTTAATTTAGTGCATGGTGAAAAATATGAGTCTAATTTTAACTTTTGACATGTAAAGAGCTAGTCTTCCCAGTACCATATATTCAAGAGGCTACCTTTCTTGCAGTGAAGGTGTTTGGCACCTTTGTCAAAGATAAGGTGGCTGAGTATGTCTGGAGATATTATGCTATCTTCTAATATGTTCCATTGATTGTTGAGTCTGTTTTTTTGCCAGTACCATGCTGTTTTTATCATAGTAGCTTTGCAGTATAATTTCAATCAGGGATTGTGGTGCCTTGCCTTTGTTGTCCAGAGCTTCCTTACTATTCTAGGTCTCTTCTGTTTTGTTTTGTTTTGTACCAGGAATCGAACTCACGACCTCATGCTTGCCAGGCAGGCGCTGTGCCTCTGAGCTACATCCCTGGCCCTCTAGGCCTCTTCTGGTTCCAAGTGATTTTTAGGATTGTCTTCTCTAGGTCTGCAAGACATGCTATTGGAATGTTGATCTGGATTGTATTAAATCTGTATAAAACATCTTTTGAAGTATGGCAAATTTCAATATATTGGTTCTGCCTATTCAAGAACAAAGAATAACTTTCCATTTTCTGATATCTTCTTCTATCTCCTTTTTTAGAGTATGGTAATTTTCAGTGTAGAGATCTTTTATGTCCTTTGTTGGGTTGATTCCTAGGTATTTCATTTTTTTCCAATGCTATCGTGAAAGGTGTTGTTTCCCTAATTTCTCTTTCACTGAGTTTGTTATTCGTGTATAGGAATGCTACTGATACTGTAGTGTAGACTTTGTATCTAGCTACCCTAAAGAATTTGCTTATTAAATCTAGAAATGTTTTGGTGGAGTTTTTGGAGTCTTCAATATAGAGTATCATGTCATCTGCAAATAATGATAATTTAACTTCTCCCTTTCCTATACTTCTTCCTTTCATTTCTTTCTCTTGTCTAATTGCTCTGGCTACAATTTCCAGAATTATCTTGAATAAGAATGGTGATAGTGGACATCCTGTCTTGTTCCTGATTTTAGAATGAAAGCTTTCAGTTTGTGTCCATTTAGTATGATATTTGCTGTTGGTCTGTCATAGATGCATTTTACCAGATTGAGATAGACTATTCTAATTTTCTGTAGGGTTTTTTTTTATCATGAGTGGGTATTGGACTTTGTCAAATGCTTTTTTTTGGCATCTATTGAGATGGTCATGTCATTTTTGTCCGAGACTCTGTATTACAGTGTATTACATTTATTGATTTGCATATGTTGAACCATGCCTGCATCCCTGGGATGAATCCTACTTGGTCATGGTGAATAATCTTCTTGATGATTTCCTGCATTCTGTTTGCCAGTATCTTACTGAGGATTTTTGCATCTATGTTCATTAAGGAGAGTGGCCTGTAGTTCTCTTTCTTGATTGGGTCCTTCTCTGATTTTGGTATCAGGGTAATGCTTGCTTCCAGAAATGAATTTGGTAGTATTGCTACCCTTTCAATTTCATTAAAGAGTTTGAGAAGTAGTGGGATTAGGCCTTCTCTAAATTTTTTGTAAAATTCAGCAGTGAATTAGTCAGGGCCTGGGGTTTTCTTTGTTGGTACGTTTTTAATTATATCTTCAATTTCACTGACAGTGGTTTCTTTAGAATTTTTGTATGTTCTTGATTCAGCTTTGATAACTCATATGTACATATCTAGGAAGCTTTCCATTTCTTCTGTATCTTCTGTCATATAAGAATACAAGTTTTGGAAGTAGGTACAGATGATTTCTGGATTTCTGCAGGATCTGTTGTGATTTCACCCTTTTAATTCTTAACTGTGTGGATTTGAGTCTTCTTTTATTTTTTATTATTTTTATTTTAAAGATAAAAAAACCCCAATAATATAGAATTTTGAAAGAAGATAACTGAGACTTTTCCTTCTTTTTTGATAAGACTGGCTAAGGGTTTGTTGATTTTATTTAATCTTTCAAAGAACCTGCTCTAATTCATTGATTCTTTGTATTTTTTTTCTTTTTTTTTTTATTTTAGAAACATAAAAGTACAAAAACATATTGACAAACAGACACCCATTATCATAGAAAATAGTACAATCACAACTAATCTATAGAC
>PVLD010015126.1:0-49772 GCA_004027595.1 Dinomys branickii | reverse complement strand
ATGTTTTTGTACTTTTATTTTAAAAAATATCTAAAAAAAAACAAACAAAAGTTACAATGGGAAAACAGTGATTCTATTAATATTTCCACATATTTTTCTGTGGTCATTGGTTGAAATAACCTTTTTGAAATTTCCATGGTGTTAGACTCCCTCCTTATGATATATCACATCAACAGGGCTAGAGATGGAAAAGAAACTCACATGACTTTTGCTCTTGGTAAGTATTGGACTTGACTCTGTATAATCCCATGTATATTACTCTGACCTATTTTTAATTTTTTTTTTTTAATTTAAAGGAGTATTTAAAAAAAGGGCAACAGCAAAACACAAACTAAACAAAGCCAGCACAGTAAAAATGATCCAGGTTTGCAAACCAAATAATAGGAATTAACAGTGGTTGTTAGATTACATATTGGTGTCTTCAGTGAAGTTGCTCAAGATTACTAGATTTAAGACTGGAAGAAATACTAATGGCTAATAAATATACAAAAAAAAAAAGTTCAATGTCATTAGTCACTTGAGAGATTGAAATTAAAACAACACTGAGATTTCATCTCAGCCCACAAAGAATGGCTAACATTAAGAAATCAACCAATGACAAATTCTGGGGAGGCTGTGGGGAAAAAGGAGCACTTCTCCACTGCTGGTGGGAGTGTTGATTGGTGAAACTACTGTGGAAATCAGTGTAGAGCGTCTTCGGAAAACTAGGATTAGAAGTTCTGTTTAATCCAGCTCTTTCCATTCTCAGTATTTTTCCAGAAGAATTAAAGTCATCACGCCACAGCAATATATGTGCACTCATGTTCATAGCAATGCAATTTGTCATAGCTAAATCTTGGGAACAATCCTAATGCCCATTAACTGAGGAATGGTTGAAAAAAATGCTAATTTTTAAATGTATGTAAAAAGGAAATTCAAGCACTATTTTGAGTTAGTTGCAGATGATGTTGCAACTGTCACTTTGACTGAAACTAACATCCTGAAATAGTGCCCGTTGAGAATAAGGGATTGTACCCACTGGGTCCTTTGTGATGACATTCCTGAACAAATACCCTATGTTTATTGTAAGAGCTGCCATGAATTGTAAATAGTCAACACAGAATCAGAAAGTGTAAGACACAGGTAGAGTTCGATTATGTATCATTAGAAACAAAGAAATGAAATGTGAATTCAGCACACTAACTTTTTTCAGGAATCAGAGTTATTAATCTCTACATAGTGACCTGAGGCTCATCAGCCATCCTGACATCTGACCACACCCAGAGGATCATAAGTAGGTGCAGTTGAAACTCTCTGATATCAGACCCACAACTCTGGTACTTCAAGATGGAAGCGTGGCTTTGCAGAGAGGGAAAGCTTTTAGATTTTGATTCATTTAAGTTTGCTTCGGTAGTGATGTCATTGAGCGATATGCTTGGGCACCGTTACACACCACTGTCTCCTCGCTTGATTATGGAGAGAACAGCCAGAGTTGGATTCCAGAGTGCAGTCAGAGCCAAAGTGAAATGTACGTTATGGAAAGATTCCCATCACCTATGTCCAAGTTCCATGCCTGGAGATGTGTAGGAGATCTCCTAATATTTGAGGATGCTGATGTTCATGGAAGGAATGAAATTTACTGTGCCCAGTAGAGGAAGAACTGGAAAGTGGTTAAGGTTTGGTGTTTGGACCCTATCAAGTGCCCCTATGTCATTTGAGAACAGCCTGCTGAAACCTTATAACTGGCTCGAGAAGAGGGTGTGTGGAGATGGTGAGATTTACCCAGCGGCAGTACGAGGTGAGCAGGGGACCTCTCAGGAATCAGGCAGCATCCAAAGCTGGCTCTGCCTTATCTTCCGTGAAATGCAAGGGAAGGAGACGGCCTGAATGAGGAAGAACTGGAGAAGTTTTTTAGTTCACAGAGCAAAAGGCCATCCCAAAGGAAAGCAGCAAATATGTTCAAAACACAGCTACAATCACTGCACTGCTTCTACCATCATGAACATTTGCATGAAAAGAAAAGCAATTTTGAGCTCCTCCTTCAGGTTTTCGGCGCTCCAAATTTTCTCTCCACCAATCTGTTGTGTAAAATAATTCAAAATATTGAGGAAACCAAATTATACCTTTTATTTTAGTCCTCTTATGTTTCTTTTACAGACCTATGCCTTATATATCACATGGCTTTGGTGAATAGAATTGTAATAATTACTCATCTTAGAACTTTTTAGGCTAACGCTTTTTATCTTTCAGTATTGAAAAAAATAATATGTAGAAAGTTCAATTTTGAGGATAGCAGGTCCTGTGGCTTATATTAGCATATGTGTTTAAAGTAGCAGAAAGTTAACATTTATCTGTTGTAAACATTGGAAACTTGTAAATTGGAGATACATTTAAGGAATTTCATAAGTTCCAGACTGAGAGCCAAGAAGAAACATGCTGGACTTTGGTGGGCCTAAAGTAACTTCAGTGGCTAAATACTTACTAATTTGAAGTGAAAAACAGTTGGAAATTTTTACCTACCAAAACAGCATTCACCAATGGGGGCCTATGACATATTTCTGTGTAAAGCTTCTTCAGTCCTTCCTCCAGCAAGAGATTCAATATTTTCCTTGATCCTCTCACTCATATTCTCTTTATCTTTATACACTTAATGTTAAAAATATAAATCTTACATGTGATAATTGCTAAAGGAATTTTCACACATCATCTTTCTGATGCCATCAGATAAGACCTGAAGAGTAGATAATCATTTCCTTGAAAATCAATGAGTTGCTCCTTGGGATGCCATGAATCCTGTCCGATAAGTTCCATTGCTGTTCCTTGCAAAGCTTGACTTGGTGTTTCCAGCTTCAGGAGCTGTTTATGAGACTGATCTCACATCCATGTGTACTTGTGTTGGTTGAAAGTTCCTCATGTGCATTACTGAGTGGTTTCTCCTCAAATACTATCTTACCTGAAACATTCTTCACTCTCGGTAGAACAGGAAATGTGTCTCCTAAGAGATTCATAAATCATTATTTTGCTTTTGTTTCTGTTTTTTTGTACCTGGAATTGAACTCAGGACATTGCTCTTGCTGCCAGGTAGAAATCTATGCCACTGAGATATCTCCTGCCCTATTTCATAATTCTTGAATGAGTTGTGTTCAGAGAAGGAAACATGGACCACATGAACAGGTATATGACTGGTATGATGCAATGCAAGTGTTTTATCATGTGACTCTGGGAAAGGGGTTCAGATTGCTTTCAAAAGTCTTAGAAGATTCTTCCACAATCCAGTGCTATTCCTGCATGCAGAAGAACCTAGAACATGCAACAGGTATCCAGAATTGCTTTTCCTGAATGATTTAAAACGTTCGGGCTATTACTTAGTTGAGGAGGCTACATATTGCTGATGTGGGTTAAAACTGCAATTTGTGAAATGACAGTACAATAGTCTGATGAAATTTTGAAAAAGTCCTCACTATGAAAGATCCACCATCTTGCAACCTAAAAATGTCTTTCTATGTGTAAAATACCTAATTATCTACTAATATGGAACAAAGTCTTTGTCATGTAGTACACTTGCACTTTCATAATGAAATTCTGCAAAAGGAATTGTTCAAGAAATCAGCTTAAATTGACATCACTTTTGAGTGGATGGACTGAGAAACCAACACAGGAAATCCTCTCTAAAATCAACAACCTCAGGGCTGGGGATACAGATTGGTGGAATAAACGCCTGCCTGGCAAATGCAAGATCCTGAGCTCGATCCCCAGTAGCACAAATAAATAAATAAATAAACAAAACCAACAACCTGAAAGTCTGCAAAATTATAAACATTATATGATTTCATGTTTGTTGAATGGTGGAATGAAGAACTCAGAAAATCTGTCCTTTGCCAAGAAAGTCTACATTGCTCAAAGATAAAATATCATTAAGTCATGTAATGATTCTTAGATGAAATGCGTACATAGAACACAACTTAATAGCCCTGACGTCACCACTACTATTCAACATAGTTCTAGAAGCATTAGTCAGAGCAATAAGACAAGAGAGAAATAAAAGGAATATGGGTAGGAAAAGAAGAAGTAAAACTATCACTATCTACAGATGACATAATACTTTACATGGAAGACCCCCAAAATTCCACAAGAAGCCACCTTCAATTAATTGACAAATTCAGCAGAGTAGCTGGATACAAAGTCAACACCCAAAAATCAATAGCATTCCTATACACAAACAACAAACAGACTGAGAGAAATTAAGGAAACCATAGCACCCAAGAAATTGAAAAATTTAGGAATCACTCTAACAAAAGAAGTAAAAGATCTATTTGATGAAAACCACAGTCCTCTGAAAAAAGAGATCGAAGAGGATTTCAATAAATGGAAAAACATACCCTGCTCATGGTTAGGAAGAACGAACATTGTGAAAATGGCCATACTACCAAAATTGTTGTACAGATTCAAGGCAATTCCCATTAAACTACCATCACCATACCTCATAGATCTAGAGAAAACATGCCTTACATTCATCTGGAATCAGAAGAGACCCAGAATAGCAAAAGCAATACTGGGCCACAAGGACAAGTCAGGTGGAATCACAATCCCTGACCTGAAATTATACTACAAAGCTACTGTAATAAAATCAACAAGGTACTGGCTCAAAAACAGACCTGAGGATCAATGGAACAGACTGGAAGATGCAGCGACAACCACAAACACACTCAGCCACCTAATATTTGACAAAGGGGCCAAACAAGCTCAGTGGAAGAAAGATAGCCTCTTCAATAAATGGTGCTGGAAAAATTGGCTTGCCACTTGCCGAAGAGTGAAAATAGACCCAAGTCTGTCATCATGCACCAAACTCAAGTCAAAATGGATCACAGATCTCAATATTAAAAGAGAAACACTAAACCCATTGGAAGAGAAAGTAGGGAAAAATCTTGAAGACAGGAGTAAGCAGAAAGTTCATAAACAAAAATCAAACTGCAAGCGAAACACTTCAAAGAATCAATAACTGGGACCTCATTTTACGGAAAAGTTTTTGCACATCTAAAGAAATCACCAGCAAAGTAAAAAGAAAACCCATAGATTGGGAAAAAATCATAACTGGCTGTCCCTCAGACAAAGGTCTTCTATCTAGAACATACAAAGAATTAAAAAACATGAACCTGTCTGAATTCAAAGACCCAGTCCAGAAATGGGCATCTGAGATGAATACACACTTCTCAGATAAAGAAATACAAAGGGCAAATAAATATATTAGGAAATGTTCTACATCTTTAGTCATTCGAGAAATACAAATGAAAACAAGTTTGAGATTTCATCTCGACCCAGTAAGATTGGCCAGCATCAAGAAATCATCTAATAACAAATGCTGGTGAGGCTGTGAAGAAATAGGAACTCTTCCACACTGCTGGTGGGAATGTGGACTGGTGAATCCACTGTGGAGATCGGTTTGGAGATTCCTCAGAAAACTAGGTCTAGAGGTCCCATTCAACCCAGTTATTCCCCTTCTAGGTATTTTCCCAGAAGATCTGAAAACAGCATATCACTTTGATATATGTGCACCCATGTTTATAGCAGCAAAATTTGTAATAGCTAAATCGTGGAAGCAACCCAAATGTCCATCCACAGAGGAGTGGATTAAAAAACTGGCATTTTTACACAATGGAATGTTTTTCAGATGTAAAGAAAAACAATCTAGGGGCTTTTGTAGGCAAATGGTCACAATTAGAGACCATACTCATAAGTGAGGTAAATCAGATGTGCATGTGCAAACAGCATATTGTATCATTAGTGTAGGAACCTGGAGGAGGTTGAAATATAGTTTGGGAGGTATGAAGGAAGACTGCTCAAAAGTAGAGAGCAATCGGGATGAAGGGAAGGAGAGGAGGAAGAGGGGGATAGTTGTGCAGGTATGTATGTATGTGCGGGATGGCTGACATGGTTGCACTCTTGTCTCATGTCATTTTGATGTGGGGAACAATCGATGATTTATTGTTCGATCACTCTTGTATGTCTGTTTGTATTGTCCTTTGCATACACTTTGAAGTTATCAATGTGTAATACAACAACCATTGTTGATCCCCTGCCACCTTATCTGTAGTTTGGTTTCTGTACTGTTCTTGTGCTACTGTGTGTATGTTTGTTAGTGTTTTTGTTCTTTTACTTTTAAAAAATAAAAAAAACAGATAGCACTGACTAAAGTTTTTTGAGAGGTACAGGTTCTGTGTTGTTGAAGAGGTAACCATATCACACAATAGAGTAGCACTCTATTGCTGAGGAAAGAAAGACACATTCTTACTGAAGGCTTCCTTAAAAAAAAAAAAAGAATAAAATCCAATAACAAAATAACAACAATGACGTCAAAACCAAGACAATACAAAATTTAAAACAAGACCATAGGAAATAACAGTGGTTGTTATGTTATATATTTTTACCATCGATGAAGTTGCTCAGATTACCATGTGTAAGAATGCAAGATTAATCAAATAATTAAGGACAATAACAAGAGGCTGAACTTGTATTTTAAATAAAACTGTAAAAACATATTAACAAACAGACATACATTTGAAAAATAACACAAAACCAATACAAGCAACACAGAATTTAAGACAAAGTGATAGGTATTTAACAATGGTCATATTACATATTGATGTCTTCAAATTGGTTACTCAGATAAGCAAATATAAGCATGCAAGCTTAACTGAGCAATTAAACATTAACTGTTCATTTCAACAAAGCAACAGTCGCTGTTCTTTGAGTAAGCAGTTTAAATATTAAAGCTATTTACTGATGCACCATTTTAAAAGTTCAGTCATTAGCATAAATCCCAAAGACAAGAATGGGAACAGACATGAATAAAATTTGTTCAGTGAATGCAATATCAGAAACATGGTGAGTGGTGGAATTTTTCGAGGTGCAGAGGGAGCGGATGAAGCTGCATTCCCGCATATGGAAACAGCTGGAGAATGTTTTTAATCCTCAGGAACGTATCATCTGATTGTTACCAACACTACGCTACCATTATATGAATATATACTAAAATATATTAAAATCTACCTAAAGAAATACTCAAAATTTTCACTTTCTATCATGGTAGAACATTTAAAGATGTGGTGATGAGGTTCCTAAAACCGCAAGACTGGAATTCCTTGAATCACAGAGATAGAATCACCCATGACTGCTATCTTTGAGAATCATACAAAATTACTGTGTATGGCATGCTTAAAGGGAAAACGTGAACTGCATCATGATCGATGTTACTTTTATGTCCTAAGGCAAATGATTTCTCATATGTCACTCAATAGGTGAAGGCTGGTGTATACATATGCCTGATTTACGAAAAAGAATACAAAAATGAATGAGTATCATTTATATTGAGGATTAGGTAAGTAAAAAAATTTAGTATGTGAGATATATCTATATCTGTCTGTATCTATATCTCTATGTATCATATATATGTATATATATATATATATATATATATATATATACATATGTCCACTTTCAATGATGAATGTAATCCTTATACTGAAATCTCTACAAATAAAAATTAAATAAACAAAATCCCCCAAGATCAAGAAAAGTAATGGGAAGGAAATCCATGAGCTGAGTACATGTGATTTCATGAAGATGTTACAATGAGTGGGAAAAAAACTGAGTTTATTTTAAAATTCTCGTGTTCATGATTCAGATTCTTTGGAAATGGAAATTTCCCTCCTTTTTGTCTTAATATCATCTATAAAAATAATAACAAATTAAATGCAAGTTAAAATGAAAGATGATTTGTACTAATTCCAAATGATAAATGTTATATTTATGTATCACAAATTTATTGTAATTTTTAAAAACTCAAAAAGGAAGTTGAATAAGGTAAAATAACCAAAAAATATTCCATCAAAATTGCACATTATTTGATCATCCATTTAAACCCATGAGGGTCCATGTTCATGATTTAAAATATCTCAAAATATTTTTTCAATTGAAATTTTATAATAGGAATTTAAGACATGGTAACGTATATTTCATTTGGAAAACTTAAAAATTACCCCTGTGGCATTGAACTAGGAAGTAATTTTTTCTACATCGTGAGGATGTATTTAAAATTCAACTATTCAACATCTACAGTTGGGGTTGGGCATCGTGGTGTACACTTAATACCTTCACTCTGGAGGCAGGGGTATAGCTGGGTATTATGGACAGTCTGGACTAACCAGTCAGTTCAAGGTCACAGTGAGACCTTGTCTCAAAAAGAAGGTAAAAACCAAAACCAAAACAAAAAATTCAACAGCAACATCCAGAAATTTTAATGAAGTCATTGACATACATTTTTATTTTGCAGTGAGATAGAAAGTGATGTACGGAACATATTGTAAAGCTCTGACTGGACTTGACACTCGCAGCTACCAGCCTGCTTGCTGTAGAGGCAATAATACTCTTTACAGTAGAACTGCAATAGAAGATTTGTAATAAGAGAGTTTTAAAACTAGCAACTTTATAGCTGACTTTCAGTCTCGGACAGCCTTGCCTCAGTCAGTTTTGACTGACTACACCAACCGCAACACAGAATAATTAGGTTCCACTCTATCTGATCACATTCAGCTGCACGTCAGCCTGTTAACATACCCTGCTTGCTGGCCTGTTTCAAGGTTTTTCTACCTGGGACACAGTAACCTAGTCAAGGACTAGATTGATTACACTCCCATGCTCAGCGCTGGCTCCTATTTTTCCTACTGTGTGACACATGAACTCCTGTAACTGAAACCTTCCCAGAAGAAACCTGTCTAACAGTGTATGACTAAACGTATGTAACCAATTATAGAATACTTTGCTTTCAGCATTTCTAGTTGCTACTTGCCAACTGTATATAAGTTTCTGCTTTACTGTGAATAAGGGCTGGTAATTTGGAACTGTGTTCCCACCAGCTTGCCGGCATAATAAAGATGCTGAATTCCACGTGTCTTGCTCTTAGTTAAGACCAGATTATGCAATATTTCCTGGGGGCTCTTTGGGGATGACACTGTGCTGACTTCTTTGACCACCAGCTGAGGACTGCTGGCTGGGGTGGGGACTTCCTTCAACCTCCTGATTAGAAGGCATGCCTCCTCCAGTTTTCTGGAGTCTCCCCACCAATCCAAGTTTGAGGCTGCATTTGGTGATGGAGCCCTCATCAGATCCTAGGAGAATATCACTGATTCAGGCACTCAGACAAGTGCAACTGCCCTGGGGCATCCTCAGTCAGTTTGTCAGCTTCTTTTCCTCTGTGGATGAAAGCAGACCTGATTGTTACTGGCTTGTGTCGGTCAGGACAGTCAGTTTAGTTTTAAGTTAGATTTAACCCCGGGATTGGGGGAGGGAATACTGTCTGCCTGTGTGTGATTGTGTGGACGGAGTGGGCATGGGCGGTGTAAGCAACAGACCATTCCATCTGTGGTCCATTGTGAAAGCCCCGGTGGGTGCTCAGGAACTTGATTGGACCCTATCCTGCAATTCCATGGGCTCATCTGACAGGTCTCACTTGTGATATCTCCAAGAAAGCTTGTGAGGACAAAATGTACACAATGATCATGATCAGTCCTCTTATATTGAATACTGACTTAGATTGCTTCACAGCCTTCCCCCTTGGCTTCATGCCTGTGCTGGTCAAGAGAAAGGAACTCTCCTAGTGGTTAAAGCTGATGGGCCCAGTAGGACATCCCCTAGAAAAATGAACCCAAAGACTTGAAAGTTTTATTCTATCTTACCTAATAAAGCTGATGAGGGAATGTCTTCCCCATATGTGGTTTACAACCAAAACCTGCTGGAGTTGTCACTCTGGCCTCCTGAATAGGCAGCACCCAGTAAACAACCAGACATTCTCTCAAAATCTGCTGCTTCATCTCCACTGAATGTTGCAGCCTTGAAATCACCCAGTCCCTCACAGCTACCAAATTGAAACACTGTCAGCCTCCAACTCACACTCAGTGCATCTCTAGATGTCTCTCTGGGGAAACTCTTTCTGTCAAAAGGGGCCAGACTAACAAGCTGCTCTGCACTATCAGTCTTTTAGCTTTGACTGATCTCCTCAACTGAAAACAACACACCCTCCTACTCAGAAAAGCCTCACGCCATAAGTGATCTCTGAATTCAATATTTCAGACACATCAGCCTACCTGGGGTGACTGACAACAAATTCTCCTGAGCTTCTTCAGCAGAGAAGATTGTGTCTTTGTATTTCACGGAGGAAAAACTTCACTAAGGGTGAGTGTTCCAGGCAACACTGTTGACCCTGATGCCTTGGTGAAGATTGCCTTCCCTAATATCCTGCCGAACTGGGATTTCAACACTGCACAAGACCTCAAAACTTTAAGGCAATATCCTCAGGCCATTTGGGCAAGAATAAAGAAGGGAGAAAGAAAACTTATGAACATGACCGAGATTGCTGAAGTTATCCAAGAACTTAAAGGAAGTCCTGCTAAATTGTACGAGGCACTGTTTGAAGCATACCTAACTTACTCATTCGACCCAGGATATCAGCAGATGGCAAATTCAGTTTTTATGAGGTATTGTGTCTCTGGTATTTGGAGGAATGTTCAAAATGTCAACTCGTTTGCTGGCATGAAATCCACCTTGCTACTTCAGATAGC
Source organism: Dinomys branickii (assembly GCA_004027595.1). NCBI lineage: Eukaryota > Metazoa > Chordata > Mammalia > Rodentia > Dinomyidae > Dinomys > Dinomys branickii. The sequence goes on along the minus strand of PVLD010015126.1, from coordinate 39,180 downwards.
CAAGCAGGTTTTTATAAATTGAAAGACAGAGACAGAAAAGAATAAGACATGACGCAGATCACAGAACCCTACAACAGACTGCCTTCTTGGGTGCAATCATGGGCAAAGAGCTCCCAAGAAACTCCTGATGAGTTGACTCCACTAGAAGACTTCAAGGCCTCCCAGGGTCCTCAATTCAAAACATACAGAGATCTCTATGTTATGGCTCCGAGTCAATGGGACTATGGCAAGCAACTGGGACACTGGAAAGATGTATGACCTGTTCACCTGCAGGACCAAATGACCACTGGTTACCCAAACTTGCCGCATTCTGAACCCCTACTCCTACTTTTCAACAGCAATGATTAGGAGAGAGCAGCAGGATCCCTAAGACTGGGCCCCGGAGAACACATGGTCATTGCAAAAATAGGGAGAAAACCAGTGACATTTATGGTGGACAATATGTCATGAAAACTAAATTTACCATCTGCTGATATTCTGGGGCCTCAGGGTGAAATGGGGAGTAACTTAGGTATGCTTCCCATAGTCCCTTATATAATTTAGCAGGATTTTCATTAGGTTCTTGGATAACTTCAGCAATCTCAGTCATGTTCGTAGGTTTCCTTCCTCCCTTCTTTATTCTTGGCTGAATGGCCTCGGGAAATTGCCTTAAACTCTGAAAGTCTTGAGCAATATTGAAATCCCAATTTGGAAGGCTATTAGGGAAGACAGTGCTCACCAAGGCATCAGGGTCAACAATGTTGCCTGGAACACTAGCCCTTACCCAACTTCTTCCTCCATGAAGTAAAAAGAAAGGCCCAACATTCCATTACCAGTCAACTTATTGCACCCTTGATTTTCCAACAAGTTTAAGTGATGGGGGTTACTGGCACCCCCACCAAAAATAAATTCTATCAAAGTAGATACTGTGACATTGGTGGACATTTCACTGAACATGAATTTCTATGTACACCTGAGTGCCATATTCCACTTCTGAGATGGGATCTTCTCCCAAAGCTGGAGGCAACTCTTTCCTTTACTCCTAATCAGTCTATCACATTCACCCTTGCAAACATGACCCTGGACCTGACAATGACTGACCAGCCCCCGAGAAGAAGAATGTTGACTATATCTATCAAAAATGCACACAAACTGTTATCCTGACATCTTGTAAGTCATGATTCCAGTTGCATGGAGAAGGGCCCACAATGGGAGTTAGTGTTGACCATGTCCCCTTGGTAATTAAACTGAAGGTCACTCCCCTTGCTGTCATACAATACTCTGTGTCACCACAGGCCTGCCTTGGGACCCTGCCCCATATTTACAGACTACATATGCCGGAATCCTAACAGTCTCTCAGTCACCTTGCAACCCTCTGCTCCTAGTAAAGAAACCAAATGGAGATTTTTTTCTTAGTAGAGAACCTTCAAAGCATCAATGCTTCCACCATAACCTTATACCAATTGACCTAAGTGCATATGCACTCTTAGACCTCCTTCCTCCCAATGCTACATGGTTCACCTGCTTCGATTTAAAATATGCTTTCTTCTGAGTGTCAATAGCAGCTGTAAGCCAGCTCCATTTCACCTTTGCATGGGAAGTCACTGACGGAGGATGAAAGGGGAAACTTACATGGAACTGCCTACCACAAGGCTTTAAGAATTCTCCCACATTGTTTGAAAAATGTTTGGCTGCCGAGCTGGCCGAGTTCCCCTACAGGCAATTCAGTTACACACTTCTGCAGTATTTTAATGACATATGATCAATAACACCATCAAACAAGACTTACAAAGAGATCTATCCCTCCTCCTCCACTTATGTGACATTGCGTATAAGGTCTCTTGGAAAAAGGATTCAGTCTCTAGACAGAAGATCAGATATTTAAGGTTTGCCCTGGAAAAGGGACTCCAAAATCTAGGCCCCCAAAAGAAAAGAAATTATTTGTTCCCTTCCATGACTTGACTGCAAGAAGGAACTTAAGAGAATTCTTAAAAGTAGCTGAATTTTGCCTGATCTGGCAGAATACCTGGGTATGCAGAGAAGGTCAGACCATTTCACCACATGTTAAAAAACAAAACAAACAAAAAAACATGATGGAAAGAGAAATAATTTGATGGACTTTACAAGACACTGAAGGATTCAAACAAATTAAAATGAATTTTTAATTCCTCAGCCAAGGAATCCCAGATGTGACTCACTTTTTTAACCTGCTTGTTGATGAGACATATTTATCGCCTCAGGGGTCCTAACTCAAATGGTGGGACCCTGGAAGAAACTAGTTGCCTGCTTTTCTAAGACTCTTGACTGTGTCAAAGGATAGCCTCCCTGTTTGTAAGCACTTCCTGTTGCAGCTCTCTGGATCAAGGAAGTAGACAAATTGACTATGCGTCAAAACTTGACTGTCTAGATACCACATGCTCTTCCTGATCTCTATAGTCAGTGTGGTGGAATGACGAGTCGTGGTCAATTTGTAACGCCAAGGTGAACTGAGTTAGTGTGGTTCTTGGTGTGAGAGGCCCACCTGAGAGTTGTTGCCAGCAGCATAAGAGGCAGAGCTGAGGAGGAAGAGAGATTGTTAGGAGCTGGTAGAAGTAGTTGGGTGCTCTTAGAAGCTATAAGGACGTGTTGATTCTCTTGGAGGAGGTTGTCATTCTGGCTTTCCTGATGAACTCAGCTATTCTCAGGGTCTGAGGAGCAGGGGACCTTCTTGTTACTAAGAATGGCTTCAGTTCCTTTTGGGGGCACTCTGGTTCCCACTTTGAGCATCACTTCCTAGCTTCAGAGGGGAAGGTGGTGCACTGTACAGTCTCCTTGAGAACCTTGTCACACTGGAGTTCTCTGAGGAGCACTTGGCTTTCCTCATCATTGCAGGAGCTCAGGACATCACGATTACTGAGGATGGCTGTGGTACTTTATGTGGGGAGATCCAGTTATAACTTTGGGCATCAGTTCCCGGGTCTAGTGCTGATCTTTCATCCCCTTGGCACAGCCTTTCTAGCTTCTACCCCTGACCTTTGGGCCTTCCCAGCACTTATCTGTGAAATAGGCCTGCATCAGCTATTGTTATGGGCCCTGGGCCTCCAGGTGGGCTCGTGGGAGGTACTGTTATGAGCACCAGGTCTTCAGCTGGACACACGCATCACATTATCATGGGATCCATGCCCTCAGTTTGATTCTTTGGTATTCAATGTGTGTACAAATTTCATATACTTTCTTTTTATATGATTCTTTGAGCGGTTATTATAAAATAATCTTGTAAAATACAAGTTCTGTATTATATTGTTACCCTTGCAAAACTCCAAACTACCATAATCAAGGGCACCTTTGGGTCTCAAACAACTCCATTGCTCAGTACCATGGACTGCTTATGGAAAATTCCAATTCACTTTCCAGGCAGCCAAATTGAAATCCAACTACCTACTTGTCCACTGAGCTTGGGCTGTCATATCGTGACTCACTTATACTGATTGATGAGCTATTTGCCAGCTGGTACAACCATCAGATGGAACCACTAACAGATGCTGCATGTACTCAGTCTAAAGATGGAAGTAATTCTGTTGGAAATGGACAATGAAAAGCTGGATGTCCTGTAGTTAGCACCAAGGAAGTGGTCTTAGTCATATTTCTTTCCCGAAATTGGCCCACTCAAGTAGCCAAAACCTGGGCATTCACTGAGGTCCTCAATTGAGAAAAAGACAAAAAAGGCAAATATCTACACAGATTTCAGGTATACCTTTGCCACAGTTCATGTCCATAGGATGTTATACAAAGAACATGACCTTTTCAGGGCCAAGAGAAAAATCAAATTTAAAGTGAAATCTTCCAACTTTTGACTCTTGTGTGAAAACTAAGAAGTATGGCTGGCACCCATTGCAAAGGACATCAGAAGCTACGGGATCCCATCATCCTTGGAAACCACAAAGGCAATTGAAGTTTCTAAGATGACCACCAAAGACTAATGACTGTATCCAAAACTTTGAAGCTGAGTCTCAAGCAAGGACCTTTTCATTATACTCAAGAAAAAATAAAATGGATGTAAGAAGAATCTTCTAAAATCCCAAAAGGCATCCAGGTTCTTCCAGACTATGAAATGATCACCACGAGGAAGTGGCTTACACTTAGATGAAACCGTGGAGGAAAACCATCATTGTCCAGCTCCCAAATCACTTTGACTGTAATCCACAGTTACTGATGATCTGTGCTGTTGTCAACCACAGATATCAAACTTGTGCAAAGACTGAGGCCTGAACAGACTGTCGATCCCCTACTTACAATCCTACATACAGGACTCTTCTGCTTCAAAGACTTCCCAGTAGACTTCCCCAGATTAAGCTCTTCTGAGGCTATAAATATTTACTGGTCTTTACCTGTACCTATTCCTTTGGGAGTCTTATTTCAAAAGGAGATTCCTGGTCAACACATACCAGATTGAAAACAAGAACAAGAAAGAGAATGTGCATCTTGTTGGATTTTTCTGCCCTCTTCGGCAGGACCTCAACATAATTGAGTTACTGCAGAGAATTTGAAATATTGACCCTCTGGTATTGTGGGGTTTGCCTCGTATTTATTGAAAAATTGTTTCGCATATGATGTTTTAAGTCTTTATGATGTATCGTGTTTGCCAGAGATGGGCTGTATTTTGTAGTTTTCACATTTAATAAGAATAGGAATAATTGTAGCTTAAAATGAGTCACACAAATGACCCCAGGAGATGTGAGAGAATAATCCACAGTCAACGTGCTAAGTGCATCAAGATTTACTTCCTCTCATGCTCTGACTTTCAGAGAGGGGATGAAATGCAAGCTGCCTTTCACTAAGTGTACGTGACTAAACACTAAGAGTACTTTCTAAAAGTGGAGTAGTGCTCTCCGTTTTTATAAAACATGGCTTTGGTTATCAATATAATCAATTACTGTTACCAATACTTGCATTGTATTTTAAAATCTGACAACTCATTAGAAAACCACACATTTTTACCTTTTACACTTTATCACTGTCAAGTCCACCAAATCTATTATTTCTTCACATGTGTGTAATCTCCATTAGAGGAACTGACGCAGTCAGGATCCAATGCACGCGATGCCCTCTTGGGTGTAGGTGCTGCCACTGTTGTGCAAACTGTCTGCTTCTATGATCTATCCATATCCAACTGATGGTAAAATGAGTATTTATAATTATTATTAAGGAATAGTCTTACTTTTATTTATAAATCTCCCCAAATATAGCCATAGAAATAAATAAATGAAGTATGTGTAGCATTTTATATCATACTCCTAAAAGTAATGTTGTACACATACACACAAACTCCGTCTCTGTCTCTGTCTCTGTCACACACACACACACACACGCCCAAAACTTCCTGTGAGATATTCTTATCCTTGATAGGTCTCACTGTCCTCAGCTGCAGGGCTGTGAATGCCTCAGGTTCCTGCATGACCAATGTTGATTTTTCAAAGTAGCTTTGACCTTAAGAAACAGCCAAATGTGGCAAGGTGCCAGGTTCACTGGCTAAGATGAACAAGCACATGTCGCCATATTTTATGAGCCTGATGGCACTCACTGACAACATTCACTCTAAGCCATCAGAATCCCTAGCCTCTGATAAAAGGAATTCCAGAGCTGCTCCAAAAAGTGGCCAAGACCACGAGCTAGGGGTGCCTGAAATGAAAGGAGGGAATCTGTGGGTGATTCACAACCTTGTCTTTCAGTATGACTTGTACATTAAATTTAAACCTTCAACTTCTTGCTGGATCACACCTTCTAAATCATTGAAGATGTATCAATGGTTCATTTCCATTGTTTGCAGGTATTTCATTTATAAACTGCTTGAGATCCTTAACATCTCCACAGTTTCTGGCTAGTAGGTGCGTGACAAAGTTTAAGACATTTCTGGAGGAACAATTCAATTTCTTCATCTTTATAACCAGCGTCACTATTCTTGTATTTGTAGCATTTGTTTATTCTTCTTAATTCACATGATTTTGCCATGCAGTTGGTATAGATGGAACAGCTCACTTTCTGGTATGTTCTGAGATTATTGTCCTTGATTTCCCTAACTTGCCTTGAATATCCATAGAAACTTCAAGAGAGCAATTTGCAAAAGATTGTTTCTCATTACAAGATGAGGGCTGGGGATATAGCTCAGTGGTACAAGAACCTGCTTGGCAAGGGCAAGATCTTACGTTTGATTCCTGGTACCTCCCCGAAAAAAAATACAAGATGTAAGAGATTTATAATCCATTGCATCAAATGAATGGCTGCTTTAAAAATTTATTTCATTTAATTCTATTATTATATTTTAGTGCAGGAAACTGAGCTCAAGGCTTTAGCACCGAAATATATCACCATCACTTCCACGTTTAGTTTTTTAAAATTTAAATTAAGTCCTGATGAAGTCCTTACGTTGCCCAGTCTGTAAGTAGAGTTGACAAGCTATCTTTCTTCCTCAGTACTCCTTATCTTTTCTCCTACAAGACTCTAACATAAGTATCCCCACCAATGGTTTTCCTGAACATAAACAGACTCCTCTGAGAGAATTTTAGACACTAGTAAGTCAGATGAGGGCATGTTATTTGACCAAACTCTAGTGTGCTGTCTTATGAGAAAGTTACCATAAGCAGATGCCCTGAAGGCTGAAGAAGTAATATAGAATTTGTCAATATGTATTTTGTGCTTCTGCTTTCTTTTCCGTTTGAGGGATGTAAGAAAAAGTAATGCAAATGCCATTGAAATGGTTCTTACCTATTGTGTGGTCTTTCACGTGCCGCAGAGTTCTGTTATCCAGCAAAATGAAGCTCCCCTTGATACTAATCTCATTAATAATATAGCAAAATACCACAAAAGTTCCATTGCTGCCAACCGGAAATTTTAGAGCTTAAGATCAAAGGAGGAACCGCTGGTGCATCAGGAGCTGTGTCAACAGAAGCGGACTATAAGAGAGGCACCATCGCAGATTCCTTCAATATTTCACCTGCTCGGACCTTTTTCCGGAGGAAAGGCAGCCCCATCATGGTGCAGATTCTCCTTCTTGCTCTTGCAGTCGGTCTCGCTTGTGCTGATCCAATTGACTATTCAATGGTAATCGCACCAATCTTGTCTTTTCGAGTTACATGTGTTTGTTCGTGTGTTTGTGTGTGTCGGCATGTTTCTATCATTTTCCATAGTGAAATTGTGATAATCTTCTTTCTATGTCCACATTCCAGAAAGCATCCTATGACCTTCCAAATCTTGTGTGTTTTCCATTGGGTTTGTCTCCAGATTGAAAAAAGAAAGAAAGAAAGAAAAAAAAAATATATATATATATAATCACTAAAACAAAGACTTAAATTATGCACCATATATGAAGAAATATTTTCAGTTACTTTAATACCTCTGTATGCCTTGCATTACATGTGAGTTTTTATTACCACTCTGACATCTTACATGATTTCCATCTGTGAGGGCTCAAACCCCAAGAGTGATCCATAAGACCAGATCCACTTTTGTCTGGGGAGATGAACTGTGTACCATGCTTCTGCTGGATGATGTTATTGAGGATACAAGAGAAGCAATCTAGTAATTTCCCCAGTGTGATCTTTCCTCTACAGTTCCCAGGGGAGCGGCGAACGATCGCAATCGCATCTGACAATGTGAAGAGCAGTTTAGAGAACGGACACCTGAGGGCCTTCGTCCAGGACTTACAGTGCCTTGCAGGATGCAAACAGATCTGCAGCAGGGCTTATGTCAGGTAAGAAAAATTTACCCACATCTAAAGAAATAAGAATATCCACACGGTCTCACATTTGGAATGACCATGAAAACTAATGAAGACAAACTTGGCCAATAGCTTTGAGATAAAAACATGGAGTCATAATCCTAGCAGGTGAACATAATTTTGTGATGGTAGATATTTTTATCTTGATATCTGTGGGGGTCATGGGTCAGGTCCCACCTTTTTCTACATCTCTACTACCACTGCGCTGTACACATGTTGGTAGGTCCCAGTGGTATTATTGTCCCTTGAATTAGAGGACTTTCAAGTATTGCTAAGCAAGTAAGGATTTCAGCATAAAAATCTTTTGAAAAAGCCTTTATGTGAAAGGCAGGGAAATGACAGGTAGGGCAGTCAAATCAGTTGAAGCCAAAATGTCAAAATAGTACAGCTCAAAATAACCGTTGGGATTTGGGATTGTGTGTTTGCAGACTCCACCAATGGCTATGAAGTGGGGTCTGCAGACACTTCCTCCTGTCCCCACTGAAGCAGGGGGGCTACTGATGCTGTCAGGAAACTACCACAGCAGGATAGGCCAGCCAGGCCCCAAGAAACCACCCCAGCTGACAGCTCTGAATCATCTTAGTGAAACAGCCACGCAGGAGAGTTGCGATGCTCTAATGCAACGGAAATATGAAATGAGCGCTACAATAAAATACTTTAAGATCTTCAAATTCACTATAACTCCTGAAGATCCTCAGGGCATGGAAAGGATGGATGAGGAAAAAATATGATTATGTAAAAATCCTTAATATCTCTCTCCTCCTCTCTCTTCCACCCTCCCTCTCTCTCCTTCTCTCCCTCCCTGTCTTTCTCTCTTTCTCCCTCTCTTCCCCCTCTCCCTCTCTCTCTCCCTCTCTCTCTCTCTCTCCCTCTGTGTCTGTCTGTCTGTCTGTCTGTCTCTCTACATATATATTCCCTCCCAGGGTGTATGGTGTGTGCAATGAGCCTATCATACGTGCAAAAAGACCAGAAGATAATATTTACAGCACAGATGGTGAGTAATTATTTCTGTCAGAAAACAGCCTGACTCAAGCCATGGGATGTGTGTGTGCGCCAATTCACACCTACAGCCCAAACTGACGCTGAGCTCACATATCTAGGTGTCTGCAGTTTAGGAAAATTTATTATAGTAATTACTAACATGACCTTGGAAAAGCCACTGAAGTTCTATACATACCCAGTGATGTAACTGCTTTTTTATTTTTTTCTCATTGCTGAGGCAAAACACAGGACGCTCAATTTTAAAGGAAAAGCAAGTCATTTAGTTCACAGTTGGTGTAGGTTTTACTCCATAGTTGGTTGCCTGCATGGCACGGAGGCATCACAGAGGGACACTGCAGAGCAGAACCAGTTTGTTGAAAAACAGGGCGGACAGAAGACAGCAAGCAGCAGATAGAAAGAGACAAAGAAAAACGGTCCACCAAGCGGTACCTGACCGTCCTTTCCATTCTTACGCAGGGTATCTGTCCTTGGGTGAGTATCCCTTACATCACTAGTCCTAGCAAGGCACGCTGAGCCGATCCCAACATCACACCCTTAATGACATCATCATGCACATCCAGAAAGCTCCACCTACGCCCACATGAGACTCCGGGGAGACATCGAGATTCAAGGCACAACACGCAGCATCACTCAGCATCACAATAAATCTGATGTTATGCTAGCTTCAAGCACGCAAATTTATTATGAATGAAAACCCAAGGCAACTGGCAAAACGCAAGCTACACATGTTCCATGAAGATAGTGAGGGTTTACATTTCACACTTTATTGTAATAAAAGGCACATCACCAGGAGCCACAGAAATAGATTCTGGCTCAATTCTGAAAATTCTTACATTATTGTTCTGGCGAGAAATAGTTACTATATTTTGGCTCACTCCATCTGAGGGCATTCAGCAGTTCTGAAGAACTGCTTCAGAATGCAATAAATGGTGTCCTATAATGTATCAATTATGTTATTTATTTTTTCTACTTTAAAGAGAATCAAAATTTTAAAAAATTAGAAATGGTGCAGAATTTCACAAAACAAGATGATACGAATTCAAAAATAGTTATTATATCGCTCATTGTTGTTTTAAAATTAGCTGTTTAGATTGCCAGTTTTAAGCATGCAAAATTGGTCAAAAAATTTGAGCATTAACTGTCCCTTTCAATATCCTAATAGAAATCAGCAGTAAAATTAACTTAGCTATCCTGTGTATATATATTTAAACGTTCAATGTAAGGTTCACCTCACGTAAGAGTCCCTATGGTTTACAAGCATGGGAATCTAGATAAACCTAATTTGAATAATCAAATTTCATTCAAAGGTTGTTATTTCTCATTTCTCATTCATGACTCACTTTCACTGAATAAACTTATTAAAAGATTAAAAGGTGCTTACCCAGCTAAGAGGTAGTATGATTCAATTAAATCCAATGCTAAATGTTGACCATAAAATATGCAAATTGATTTGTTTATATTTTGAACTTAAGTGAAAACCAAACTGAGCAATTAAATGAACTTCAATGTCTATGATACGAAATCATTTCTGAAAATAATCCTAACAGGCATGGTGCCACATGCCTCTAATCCTAGTCCTCAGGAGGCTGAGGCAGAAGTACCATCATAAGTTCCAGGCTACATAGTGAGTTCAATTCCTGCCTGAACTACATAGCAAGATGCTGTCCCAATCAATCAATCATCAGTCAATCAATCTGTAGCATTATATGACTAAATTTTCTTCAATGCAGTGTGGACTCCAGACTTTAGTTAATTTTAAGAAATTTTTTGTTCATACAAATATGATAATACAACAGCGGTATGGAATTACACAACTACTATAAGAGTAATAATGTCCATTGCTACATATTTGATATTATCTATGGCAACATAAAGCTGTGAGTTTTAAGCATGTATTGACTTTTCAGTTAAGATGAAACACTGTAGTGTACTTTTATGCAATTACAATAAAATATCAGTTATGCTGGGCAGCACCGAGTTAAAATCCCTGACACTTTCCTTGTTGACTTTGAGGAGCTGGACAGGGAGCTTAGGGTCTCTGCATCTAACATTCACCTCTGCATCTTGCACCAAGAACTTCGCAATCGTGAAATACTATGTGATCTGCTAATATCTGAAGTATGAGGGCTGGAAGTGTGCACGGTGCTCAGAAGGCAATGTGCAGAATGTGTACGTGTCACTGTTATTGCCAACCTGAGGTTATTCTGACACGGTGGAGGGAGGTTTTTGAGATAAACTATTGCGGCAGGTCAGATTGAAGCCCTATGTTGTAAGCGAGGCATGGGAAAGAAGTGAGGAAAAGTAGCCTATTGTGTTTTAAAATATGTCTCTGTTACAGTCTCAGTGCCAAGCTATTACCAAATTCTCTATAACGAGGATGGTATCATAGTCCTTTATAACGTTTCTTTTTTAGTCCTTTGTAATGTTAATGATGAGAATGGAACAACACATTCAGCCATAGTTGCTGGAGCATTTTCTCTGTGGAGAGAAGCAAATGCATACTAATGTCATGTACATCCTAAACTGTGAAGGATACTCAGTTTCTGCACCAATCAACTCAGTGCCATACCTCAGAAATACGTTCACATGCAAGGTTTCAATTTTGAACTTCCTGCAGGCAAGAATGCTTAAAAGATTGCCATGTTAGAAAAAAACGTGCATACTATCTAGTGCTGTAGGAAATAGCTTTATTTGTGCACTTGGGTGTGGCTTGGTGGAGCAGTGCCTGCCGATAAAAAATGAGTCTCTGAGCTCTATTTGTGGTACTAAATAAATAAATAACATTTTCTAAGAATTGTCATAAAACTAGTATACATTTAAGTCGTGAAGCAATATGTGTGTACTACATCTTGGTTGCCAAGATATCTGCAAGGAACATACCCTGGTATATCAGGGCTATGTCAAGAAGTGAATCAATATTTAAATTCAAATTCAGTAGAATAAATAGTTTCTCATATTCATGACTGTTTATTTCTACTTTAAAAGCTTTAGTTCATCCCCACCTGCTGCTCTGTAAAGCAGCACCACAAGCTACATCAGATGTGGCTTCTCAAACAGCATGTGCTCAGCATTTGAATGATTCTGACCACTGACAACTTCGCAGGGTAAGTAGGGGAAGCACTGCACACACACACACACACACACACACACACACACACACACACACACATACACACACAGTTTAGGGCTACGAGAGTTAACCTCAGTTTGAGAAAGATGAAAGAAACTTTCCATGTTTGATTTGTTTTGCTTCATACTAAGATGCTGGGATTAGAAGGCTTGGGAGAAGTAGCGAGCATGCCTGTAAATCATTTGCTTAGGATTCCAGATAGTCAAGTTTTGGGTGGACAACTTGGGGGAAGATGAGAAGCCACAGTTTGCAGAAGTTCACAGCTCATAGACACAACTACCTCCATCCCCTTGAGGCAACCAGAGATTGCGTATGATTTAGGATGCTGAGATTCATAGCACAAGTGAACTTTGGTGTCCCCTGTAGTCCTAAACTGGAGAGTGGTGTGATGGCCCTTGTCTGGTATCCAGGTCAGGTCATTTAACGTTTTCCTGCTGGAGAGGACAGAGGGTGGAGATGGTGGGTGTTGCCAGGTCACATCAGCACAGAGTGGCCCAGGGGAGGCTTAGAAATCAGGCAGCATCCTCAGCACAGCTCTCCCATCTTATCTTTCCTGAAACACAGTAGAAAGATAATTTCTGACACCCTACGAAGTGTAGAAGATTGAAGAAGTGCTTCAGAAAAAACATTTTTCCAAGGACAATATAAGATATTTTGTTGGAAAAGGTAGCCTCACCCCAATGCCTCCCAGATATCAAAGTACACTTGGAATGAAAACATCTGATGCAGAATCATTATCCAAGTTGTACTTTATATAAACTGCTATTGATAATTCTTAGATCTATTGAATAACTATAATAATTTTTGTTTCTTTTTTCCCCTTCTCCAGTTTCTCTCTCAGACAACTGTCCAGAGTGACACTGTTGTTTCGGTAAGTAGAAACCTCATACTTGTGTCATCATGTAAGTTAATTTCTTTGCAACTTTTCCTTATAATATTTGTTATATGTGGTATGCAAAAGTTTTCTGTTTCATTTCTTCCTTTTCCTATTACATATCTATGAACATTGAGAAACACCAAAGACCCAGAGAAAAATGGGTTTTCCTCTTGTATGGCTAAAGTCAATAAATTTTGTAAAACAAGAGTCTTTCTGAACTCTGAAGTAAGTTTAAATCTGGTGAATTCCAGATTTAGTGAAGAATCTGTGATGTCAAAAATTGTTGGCAACTCTAGCTGTGAATCTACGGTATACATTTACATACAAAATTGTTACGGGATTTTCAACATCAATATACGTTAAGAGAACTGTCAAGGTAACTAACTCCTGACAAACACAATGCACCCTCTTGAAAATGATGCCTATGGATGCACAGCCATCGTGCACAGATGGAGTCTGGTGAAGTAACTTGGATGTGAAATGCTCTCCATTCAGCTCCCGGTGAGCAACGATTATCGTTTACAGTAATATGAATACTGTGTCATTAACATCAGCTGAACTACATTTTGTTTTTCCTTTACATTTCCACAACTGGTAACGTGTCAGGAGTATTGGCAATATCGACTTTTCCAAAATTCCCGAATCACAAATATGAAGATCCAATATCCTTTCCTGCTTAATTGTAATTTTTTTTTTCTTTGTATAAAATCACGAATCTGTATCTTGGCCTTCTGTTTTCATCGCTTGTGCAACCTACTGGTTGCTTTTGCATTGCAATTAAGTAAATAAATTGATATCATTTGAAACCCACACCTATTTGTTTAAAATTACTCAATTTATTATGCATAGAAATATCTTCTCGAATTCAACTATTCTAAAAGCACTGTCAGAAGACTTTATTGAGAGGATTTGCAGAATTCCTGAGTAATTGAAAAATGCTGAGAGAGGAAAATGTGAAGTACGTCATGACTGACTGCACATTTTGAACTAAGGCAAGAGTTTCATCATGTGTCTCTTGAGAGATAAGTCCAGATGGCCAAATGCTTTCTTTAACCGTCAGGGCAGGACCTGCAACAACACAGCGCTCGTGCTCCCTCTAGTGGAAATGATAGGAGTAGCCTGTGTGACAGCATCATTTATAAAGCTATGGCTGCATAACTCACATACAGAGTTCTGGGTAATTGCAAACATCTGGAAAACCTAAGTAATTCTTGCCAACAAACCCAAAACAAGAACAATCCCAAGAAAATACGAATCAGTGGTCCTTAAACTACAGAAATGAAAATGTCTCTTTTTTTGGTACAAATACGAAATATTGCTAGATGTGGCACATGAACGTAATATCAGGAATGAAGACCCGTTACAGGAGTAATTAAAGAAGGTTGTGAGAGAGTAAAAGAAAAAAAATAACTGTAAACTAGAAATGGAACGTCATTCCTGAAGCAAAATCTTACTCCCCGATAATTGCTATGAATTTGACTTGATTCAATTATCTTACTAAAAGGCACAGAGTGGCTGAATGAGCAGAAAAGAAGACCCAAGTGTGCATTTTTTGATAGACCTTCACTTCATCTCTAAGGAGACAATGAGGGTCATAAACTGAGATTAATTGAGGGAATAAATATCCCATGGGAGGGGAAACCAAGGGATGGAGATCGGATGCTATGAGCACATAAAAGCAACGCGAGGAAAAGGAAATGTATAGGAAGCTGGGAGGGTCGTTACACAAAGCGAAGTGTACAATGCACCCGTGGGAGGTTATTTACAGAGAATGTACATCTGGCAAAAACTATAGGCATACATACTGCAAGAATACTCCAATAGATAGAACAAATATTCATAAACCTGATGCTAGTTACAAACAATAACACTCCATCCTCAGCAATCACTAGTTTGAGAAATTAACTAAGAAAGTAACAAAGAAACATCTGATTTCCATGTCAAGTTTGAGGAAAACATCCTAACAGACATCGACGCATTGTTTCATCCCAGCGCTGACAAACATACCCTTTTCCTATCACCATATGGTGCCTCCACCATGACAGGTCATGGAAAGGTTACTAAAGACATGATCATAATTTTTTTTTTACAAAGTGAGAATCGTTTGTGTCCAAAATCCAATACAGTTAGATATCAATATCAAGAAATCTTTCGAAAATACACAAATGCATGTAAATCAATCTTTTTTTTCCTGATAAATCATTGAATTCTGGAAGAACAGAAAGCTAAAGTTTATTTGTTTATTTATTTAGTGGTCCCAGGGACCGAACTCAGGACCTTGCACTTGCTAGCCCAGTGCTTATGCCACTGAGCTATATCCTCAGCTCAGAAGACTAAAATTTAAAATAATTCTTCAAAGAAATTGTGCGTTGAAAATATACTGAGATATGGAACACAGAAAGAAAAAAAAGTTGTACAAGGCAAGGTGATAGTGACCAATACACAGACCAAAATGGAGAAAAATCTTAGGTAAGTAACTACATACAGCTTCACCTCAGAGAACCAAAAAATATTCCTAAAACTAAATCTACATTGAGTACAAGGAAATAAATAGGAAATATGAGAGAAGAAATAAATGAAATGGAGGATGAAAAATACGAAAGATCAACATAACAGTGACCTAGGTCTTCCAAAGGTAGACAAAGTTCGCAAAAATTAAGGACAGTGTACTCAAATACGTAAAATTCGAGATGAATAGGAAAACATTACATATGGTGCCAGAGGAACACAAAATATCATTAGAGATTATTATGTGCTCAGTCGATCTTGTGACAATGATTCTGAGAGCCAAGAACAAATGGACAAATTCTTTGGCACAATCACCTCAGAAAACTGGACTGTGAAGCAAAAATAGATCGGAATAGTTACCTTTCTGATTACAAAACTGAGCCAGTGTTTCAGCACCTCTGTACACCCTGTCCAACAGCATTTAGCTTCACTGCTAAATGTTTTTAACACCTAAAGAAAAACTAACTGTAATTCCAATTAAGTTCTCCAAAAACCATAAGAAATCCCTCTAAATAATTTGATAAGGACTCAATAAAATAAAGATCTACTAGACAATATCAGTTAATGCTAAATCAACAAAAAAATTCCCAGGAAATCTAACTGTAACGCTGCACTGAGAAGAGTATTCAATATGACTAATTGCAAATTGTGCACAGTATTTTATTTTTAGTGCACGCTTGCGGTACTGAATGATTTACCATTATAGCGGAGTGTTGTTACATATACATGATTCATCTTAGTTTTTTCCCTCTCTCTCTTTTCTGCCCTCTGTCTTTCTCCTGCCTTCTGGCTTCTCTCAATTATTGCTCTCCTTCTCAGTTACAACTCCTTCATGTTTATCTTTCGTTGTTTTGAGTCCATTGCCTTTCTTTCCTCTCACTCTGCATCTGTGATCTGTCTTGATCACACGCACATAAAAAGATCTCTCAAACATTTACTTATCTGATTCTATTTTGTACGCTTTTCATCTCATCTGCCTGCCATCTATCTATGTATCTATGTATCATCTGTCTACCTTGCCCATATAAGAGAAACAACGGAGCATTTAGTAGTGCGTGTCTACATTATTGCATATTGTGGGCTCAAGTTGCATCCATTTACCTAGGAATGCCTTGAGTTAATCTTTCTTTATAGCAGATTTGTATTCATTTCTCTGTAAATGTCATGTTTCCTTTGCCCATTAATCTGTTCGGAAGCATACATGCCAATTTCAAGTTCTATCTACTCCTAAGTTGCGCTGCTATAAGCATGGTTGCGCATGGAAGCCTGTGATACAACGTCTTCAGTTCTTTGGAAATGACACATAGAAGGACGATGGCTAAGGCCAACAGAAATTGTAGTTTCATATTTCTGAGGAATCTCTGCACTGTTTTCCATGATAGTTGTACTATTTTAGCTCCAAAAAAACGGTGGAGAAGAGCTCCTTTCACCCTGCATCTAAACCAGCATTTGTCAGTATTTGATTTCTTGACAGCAGCACTTCCATCTGGAATAAAGCAGTATTTCAGTTTTGTTTTATTTTACATTTCTCTAATTCCAAGGGTATTGAACCTTTTTTCATGTATTTATTAGACATTTCTATGGCTCTTATGAGAAATATCTATTCACTTCCCTGCCCATGTTTTCCAGTGGATTTTTGTTCGTGGGGTGTGATTTGTTTCAGTTATTTGTATATTCTGGAGGTTAAAGCTGTGTCTTAGGAATACCTGGTACAATATTATGCCCACACTGAACATTATTGGTTGACTTTCTTCATTGTTGCTTTGGTCGACACTCTATGCCTGATTCTGAGGTATAAATTCTATATGCCACCACCAACCTGGAACACAGCGTGGTTGCCACCATTGTGCAAACATGTTCAGCTTCTGCCACAATTCTGGAACATAGTTTGGCTAACTCCATTCTGGGACATGGTGCTTTGCTGCTATCTTCTCAAAGCAAAGTCTTTTGCCTTTGCAGTTTTGAGGCTGCAAAGAGTGGGGATTTTCTGCTTCCAGTGATCCCCAAAGGCCATCTTTTTTATTCTCCTGTCCCTTGTCAACAATTGAGATCTCCTCAGCTCTATCTTTTCATGCCACACCTTTACTGGAGCTTGGTTTCTGGCCAAATTCATGACATTCTAAATCATTCTTCTAGGCCCTTTGCTCTTGATTCTCAACATACATCTGGCTAAAAGCCCCAAACAATAGTCATGCTACAGCCTCAACATCTTACTACCTTGAAATTTCTTCTGAAAGATAAATCAGTCTGCCACTCTTAATCTTAGTCTCACGCAATGTCTTTGGGCACAAGCAAAATGCTGACAAACTTTCTGCCAAGCCAATACACACAGCAACTGGAACCCAACGACCAATGCATTTATTCTTCCCAGCAGAAACCTCCCAACATCGGTCGTTGCTGACAGGATTGTTATCAGTCTTCTGTTCTTCTGTCCTCTGACCAGAGTCTCCCATACAGAAAAGTTTAAGATGTTCCAGCCCTACTTTTTCAGGCGACATCTCTGAACCTCTCAAAACTCTTCCCACAAGCCATTACAAAAGGTTCTTGAACCACTTGGTCAGTTACCGTCACAGGAACCACCTCAATCCTCTAGTACTAAATTCTGTCTTGGCGAATTTTTGTTGCTGAGACAAAATACCTGATGCCCAGAATTGAGGAAGGAAAAGTTTATTTTGTTCACAATTTGTGAAGGTTTCTGTCCATACAAGGCTGGCTCTGAGGCAGAGTGGCAAATGGCAGAGAGACGTTCTTCCTGGCGGAAGAAGACAGGAAAAGCAACAAGAGCAAACGTGAGGACCAGCAACAGAGAGCAGCCTCTTTCCCTCCCTTATATAGTGTGCAAACTACTGGTCCCAGGGGGGTGTAGCACTCACATCCATAATCCAAGCATTGGACCATGAGTCAATCACAGATTCAAGAAGACCACGCCGCCACTTCCTGAGGCTTTGCGGGAACATCTAGACATAAACCATAACATGCTCCTTCTGCTCTTCCTCCTCCTCCTCCTCCTTCTCCTCCTCCTCCTCTTTCTTATCCAAGTTCTCTCTCTCTCTCTCTCTCTCTCTCTCTCTCTCTCTCTCTCTCTCTCTCTCTCTCTCTCTCTCTCTCTCTCTCTGTCTCTGTCTCTCTGTCATGATTTCTTTTACTGTAAATGGCACATGTCAGAAAAATTTCTTCATAAATTCTATGGATATGAGGTAGTAAACGTAGAGGAAAAAATAGTATCAAATCATCCGTATTACAGTGTTATAACCTGGAATGTCACAACCTACAAACTTATCTTTATAGCAATACAGCTCATAGCAATAAACTTTTGAAAGGAGATTATATGTCCATCAACAGAACAATGACTAATAATATGTGACATTTATACACAACGGAGTACCACTGTAAATTTAAATGATTTCGTTCAATCAACTGAAGGAAAATGGAAGCACTTTGAGGTCGTAATTTTAAGTGCAGTAAGTCAGACACACAAGGTAAAATATGATATGGTTTTCCTTCTATGAAAAACCCAATATGACAATAAAGAGCAAAGTAAAAATAAAAAACAAACCAGATATTAGGAGATGCATATGTCTCTGTCAAAAGTCATGGGATGTAAGAGATGGAGGGAAGAACTTAGACAGGAAGGAATTGAGGGATAGTGAAACCAACCAACTCATGTACATTTACAAACTCCCCATAAGGAATGTAATTGTCATATACTACAAACACATCCTAGTGAAAAAATTCTAAGAAAGAAACAGAAAAGTGACTTTAAAATAGTTTGTGTCAAAGGAGTACGGCATCAGTAAGGTTATCATACAGAGTTAATGATAAGAAACCGCTCCCAAGTTTGCTTGATGGGAATGTGCCATCCATAATTACTTGCCCAAGAGATGAGATATTCTAATTCTTTAAAATGCAATGAAGGGAATGTCATGTATTATTAAAAATAGGCAACCTTTAGAACAAAATCTATCAAAGTGTGATCCTAATCTCTGCACAAAATCATCTCAGTAATAGATGGGAATGAATTGTTCCAACAATACCATAAAGGGTATCACAATTCCTAAAGGAATAGGGCAGCATAAGAGTAAAAATCACACAAAGGCTAAGACTGGAAATCTGTAAATACCTGAAAATATCAACGTTTCAAAGTTCTCATTAACAGAAATGGATTCTTCATGAGATAATGAGTTGGGGGAAAAGATAGTTTGGAAATAAACGGACATTTCAAGGATACTGAGGGGAAAAAAGTTCTCATTCTTGGCTACACCTCTAAAAATTATCAGTTACGGCTTAAAATATGATAAATTTGCAATTTGTCAACGCTGTCTGAAGTATTTAAAAACTCATCCTGCATTTCAATTACAGAATACTATTATGCATCCACCTGAATTTTTTGCTATCAGCCCGATATTCAAGGTGATGGATGGGAAAGTTATGATACACACAGAATCATGGTTGTTTGAAAATTACTGTAAATGGGTTTCATAGTTTGCGATTTCATCATTTGGCATCCCACAGAGAGTACAAGGAGATGAGTCGAAACACCCTGGGTGTCAGTATTAGCAACTATACTCAAGGAAGACTTTTCTGTTTCTAATTATGAAAACAATAGCTCAATTTTGCAATGCTGGATATTACAGTATTGCAGAAAATAAATACCACTGGTGGACTTGTGAGACACCCTTTAATAAAGTATGAATGTGCCTTGTTGAAATTCATTTTCAGGCTTTAATTGAAGCTCATCAGTGGGGTTGTATTGATAGAAAGGATTCATCATGATTCGTGAAGTAAAATTTTGAAAAATTTGAGGGTATCTCTTTTACTTTCAGAAAATATCTTCAAGGTTGTTCTCTCACGGGAAATGCCTTAGTAGTTGGTGAAACAGATTTTACACTTCAATTTTCCATCCAGTGTTAGAAGGGGAGAGAAAAGTAACATGGCTGCCCTTGAAACTTTGAAAGAGCTTTGCTCTGTCACACAGGATCATGTCTCTTACCCACCTGAATCCAAATCTCACTTCATAGTGCTTTCATAAGGAAAATAAAATGTTGTTAAAGGCAGCCCATCTCTGCCAAGCAGGACACTCGGAGAAGATTTAAAAACAGGATGATCAGATGGAAAATGATTGATTTATTAAAGATGAGCATGAGGACCAAGCAGAAAAATGATGCGATGGTCATCCGCAATAATTCTCTGCAATAACTCAGTTATCTTGAGCTCTTTCAGAAGGAAGAGGACATCTCCAAGAAGACATGGGTTCTGCAGTTGCTTTTCTTCTCAGCCTGCTTTGTGCTGACCAGGAATATCCTTCTGAGCTCAACTTCTCAGAAGTAGCAAGGGTAGGGTGACCTGAGAGGAAGTCTTGTGCATGTGTGTGTAAGTGAGTGTGCATTGGGGTATGTGTATACACTTACTCCTCACTGTAGTTCTTGAGGTTGTGTAGCTTGGGATGTCCCTTGTACTTCATGATATTTCAAACTTCCTCACACATCTCTGTTTAGCATGACAACCTGCCTCACCGACTTTTTTCAGTCCTCGCTAGACATGAAAATACAAAGCTTTGTTCTATACGATAAGGTTTGCTTTCTTTTCCTTCTTTGTAAATGGAGTCACAAAGGTTGTAACAGGGAACATAGAAGCTGCCCACTCTCCTTCCCAATGGGAAATTGAAGTTTGACATGACAGTGGCTTTATGCAATGTTGTCCCATCTGCGGGATGATGTGGAGAGGATAAATGAGGACTGATCATTAAGACATAATGAAGGTCACATGATTTCTTATAGAAATTTGTTTTCAGATCTTAATGTAGATTACTCTGTGGGTGATATCAATAACAAAATTTACTATGATTACCTCTTTTTTTTTTAAATAAAAGAAAAAAAAAACATTAGCAAACAGACACAAAGTAGCGCAAGAACAGTACAAAAACTGAATTACAGATAAGTTAGCAGGGGATTAACAATGGTTGTTGTATTACATATCAATAACTTCAAAGTGTATGCTCAGGACAATACAAATAGACATACAAGACTGATCAAACAATTAATCGTCGACTGTTCCTTACATCAAAATGACATGAGACAATAGTGCAACCATGTCAGCCATCCTGCACATATACACATACTTACATAGATATCCCCCTCTTCCTTTTCTCCTTCCCCTCATTCCTATTGCTCTTTACTTTTGAGCAGTTTCCTTTCATACCTCCTAATTTATATCCCACCTTCAGGTTCTTACACTAATGGTACAATACACTACTTGCACACGCACATCTGATTTATTTCACTTATGAGTATGGTCTCTAATTGTGACTATTTGCCTATAAAAGCCTCAAGTTTGTCTTTCTTTGTAGCTGAATTATATTTCATTATGTAAAAATGCCACAGTTTTTTTTATCTAGTCCTCTGTGCTTGGACATTTGGGTTGCTTCCACGATTTAGCTAGTACAAATTGTGCTTCTATAAACATGGGTGCACACATGTCATGGTGATGTGATGTTTTCAGATCTTCTGGGAAAATACCCAGAAGGAGAACAGCTGGATTGAATGGGACTTGTAGACCTAGTTTGCAGAGGAATCTCCAAACCACTCTCCCCAGTGGTTTCACCAGTCTGCATTCCCACCAGCAGCGCAGAAGAGTTCCTATTTCTCCACAGTCTCACCAGCATTTGTTATTGGATGATTTCTTGATTTTGGCCAATCTTACTGGGGTGAGATGAAATCTCAATGTTGTTTTTATTTGCATTTTTAAAGAAATGACTAAAAATGTAGAACATTTTCTCATATATTTATTTGCCATTTGTATTTCTTTATCTGAGAAGTGTATATTCACCTCAGATGCCCATTTCTGGATTGTGTCTTTGAATTTGGACAGGTTCATGTTTTTTAATTCTTTGTATGTTTTAGATAGAAGGCCTTTGTCTGAGGGATAGCTGGTTAGAATTTTTTTCCAAATCTGTGGGTTTTCTTTTTACTCTGCTGGTGATTTCTTTACATGTGCAAAAACTTTTCAGTAAGATGAGTTCCCAGTTATTGATTCTTTGAATTGTTTCCCTTGCAGTTTGATTTTTGTTCATGAACTCTCTGCCTACTCCTATGTCTTCAAGATTTTTACCTACTTTCTCTTCCAAGGGGTTTAGTGTTTCTGTTTTAATACTGAGATCTGTGATCCATTTTGAATTCAGTTTGGTGCATGGTGATAGACTTGGGTCTATTTTCAGTCTTTGGCAAGAGGCAAGCCGATTTCTCCAGCACCATTTATTGAAGAGGCTATCTTTCTTCCAGTGAGCTTGTTTGGCCCCTTTGCCAAATATTAGGTGGCTGAGTGTGTTTGTGGTTGTGGCTGCATCTTCCAGTGTGTTCCATTGATCCTCAGGTTTGTTTTTGAGTCAATACCAGGTTGATTTTATTACAGTAGCTTTGTAGTATAATTTCAGGTCAGGGATTGTGATTCCACCTGACTTGTCCTTGTGGCCCAGAATTCCTTTTGCTATTCTGTATCTCTTCTGGTTCCAGATGAATTTGGGGAATGTTTTCTCTAGATCTGTGAGGTATGGTGATGGTAGTTTAATGGGAATTGCCTTGAATCTGTACAACAATTTTGGCATTATGGCTATTTTCACAATATGGGTTCTTCCTAACTATGAGCAGGGAATATTTTTCCATTTACTGAAATCCTCTTCGATCTCTTTTTTCAGAGTACTGTAGTTTTCATTGAATAGATCGTTTACCTCTTTTGTTAGATTGATTCCTAAATATTTCAATTTCTTGGATGCCATTGTAAAAGGTATGTTTTCCTTAATTTCTCTCTGTCTTATTATAAGTATCAAATGAGAGATTTGGTAAAATTTTGGGGGGCTTACCACTTTGACCTTTAGAGAGTACCTTGGAGGTTACTCCCTTAATTTTAATAAAATTACCAAGGACTTGATGACATTTTTTTTTTTTGTCTTTTTGAGACAGGGTCTTGCTATGCAGTTTAGACTGGCTTTAAGCTCACTTTGTAGCCAACTTTGCTCTCAAACTTGCAACGATCCTCCTGCCTCAACATCCCAAGTGATGGGATTCCAGGTGTGCACCACCACGCCTGGCCAACATTTTATTTTATTTTAATTATTATTTTTCTTTTTTGGTACTGGGAATCAAAGTCAGAACCTTGTGCTTGCCAGACAGGTGCTTGTGCCACTGTGCTATATCTCTGGCCCAGTGGCGAATACTTTGTATTTGAACTCAGCTTAATGATTCAGGATGTGAGAAAAAATAAACATTGAATGTGAATTTGCCTCTCCCAGGATAACTTCAGCCACGCAGGTCAATTTTTGCATCATCCACTACTCACCTCATTAGGAAAATACAAGAAGGAAAATAATCTCCGCCAATCAGGATACACTGAGAAAGCATAGAAAAGATCTTTAGATTAAAAAAAAAAGAAAACTTCACATGGTTCGATAAAAAAGAGGGAGCATACAGCAGGGGCTATAAAACAGAGATGAAATCAAACTTTCTACATCTCACTTGTCCTGAGCTATTGCATAGGACGGAAGACAGCTCCAAAAGGATGCAGGTTCTGCTGCCTGCTCTTGTGTTCTGTCTGATGTGTGGTATCCAGGAGCTCAAAGTCTCCGAAACACCAAGAGTAAGGTCAAGTGAGGGCACAGCATCGGCACAAATATGATCATGTGAATGGAGGTCTGTGTGTGTGTGTGTGTGTGTATGTGTATGCACATGGTTCTCGCTCTAGTTTATCTAGGCATATTAGATTTAATTAGTCCCAGTGTCCATATATTTGATGTCCATTTAACTAAACCCCTGTTATTCAACTCTTAATTTTTTTTTTTACCTGATTTGTCCCCAGACATAAGATTATAATCCTTGAAATTGATAGGTGGGAATTTCCATTTCACTCAGTGACATTCCCTACCTCTCACTGCCTTTTTCCATAGATGCCTCTGTGGCACCTTCACATTTATTAGAATTCCACTCCGTAGGGAAGAGAACCCACTTCCGCTCACTGAGGTCTGATCGCTTCTGATTGCTGCCCTGTGGAAATAGGGTCATTATGATTAGAGCAGATTTTTTAATGGAAAGTAGAGAGGTCCGCTGCCTTTTTTGATGAGAAATATTCTTTGTGACAGGAATCTTGGCCACAGATGCCTTAGCAGCTGACAATGCAGAGAACATGCATGAAGCTGTGGCCTTCAGAAACAAAATGTATCCAATTGGATTGATAGGAAATATTAGAAAATCTATATCAAAGTTGTATGAAGTAAGATAATTTCCAAATTTTTTGCTTTTTTTTTTCTAAAGGGTTAAGTTTGGCTGAACTAAAAACAAGGATGCTGTTTTCTTCTCATGAGTGACCCCATGTCTAATGCACATTTAATTAGTTTGGTTTTGGGGGGGAAAAATCGAATCATGGACATGCTGTGTGTCCCTCATTCTCAGGAGGGTGGAGCATCAGCTTCATCAGGAACATGCAGTGGAATCTATTGAAAAGTTTCTTTTTTCCAGAGGGCTGGAGATTGGCCTGTTCCATATGAATCATTTCATTTACTGTAGAGGCACTAAAGAAATAAGAAGCAATATTGTGTTGGCCTGAAATCATTGCCAGCTGCCATCACAGCTACAAGATCTGTGTTTTATATGTTTTATGGGTAGAGAAAACAATTGTATAGTTTGCTTGGAAAGTACCAGTCAAAAGTGATTTGTGCTGACCAGTGTTGGCAAAAAGTGCTTCTCCGCCTGTAACTAAACTGACCAGTGATGTCTTAATGACTTGCTCATTGTTGGTACAAAATACCGACAAAGCACAACTTAAAGGAGGAAAGGTTTATTTTCGTGTGTATTTTTGGGTTTGCTTAGCTGGCTGCAAAGAAGAAGTGACCGCAGTAATAATTTTGGACGTTGCTCAAAGAATTGAGGGTATAATTTCCATTTGACCCGGTTGTTCTTCTTCTGAGTACCTTCCCCCAGGTGTTGGGGATGGCAGTTTACAGAGCTGCATGAATACTGACAGGATCTTCTGCACAACTCAGGAGAGCTAAATGCTGGAACCAGCCTAGATATCCACCAGGAGTTGAATGAATAAAGAAAATGGAATGCTACATAAAGAAAGATAAATTTGAGTCTTTTGTTAGAAAAGGAACACAACCAGAAACCATAGCACTGTATGAAACAAGTCAGATGAAAAGGCACCAGAATAGAATATTGTCTCTGATATGAGCAACCCAAAGGAGAAGTCGGAGCAAAATAAAAAATGGATCTAAATGTAGAAAAGTTATGTCTTTTCTAAGAGGAAGGGGGACAAGAGACAGAGGACATAGCACTGGACATAGCACAGGCACCAACTCCCCACAAGAGTGGAGCCATTATGTACTGCAAACACAGGCTCAGTGGAAAGGGGATCGAGGGACGTTTGCCTGTGTGGTGGAGGAAATGGAGGGAAAGTAGGTGAAAAACTGAATTAAGATACGGTATGTTCATGAAATAATTCCATGCAAGAATTGAACCCATTATGTATCACGAGCAGGTACCGGTAAAAGAAAACATTTTCATGGTTTGTGGGTGTGCAAAGGAGAATATACAAGACACAGTTTATAAGATTATATATAATAGTCACCCAAAGAATCACGTACAGTAGAGTACAGGAAATTGGTCCACACTAAAGACCAGGAATCTAGGCAAGGGCCTGGGTCCCCTGATAATTTCCTGCATGAATCCAGCTGAAGATGTATAACCCATAACGGTGCCTCCCCTGAGTCCAGCTGGAGGCCTAGAGCCAATGACAACAGCTCATGCAGGTCTGTTTCATGGATCTACCCTGGGAAGGCCCAAGGGTCAATGGTATAAGCTAGAAAGTCTGTGCCAGCAGGATGAAGGATCTGTGCTAGCAGTTTGAGGGATCTGTACTGGAGCCAGGAAGTGACGTTCAGCATAAGAACAAGAGCTCCCCCAAAAAGTACTACAGCCATCCTCAGAAACAGTGAGGTCCTGAGCTCATTTCATGATCAGGACAGCTGAATTCCCATCAGGAAAGCCAGTACAACAAGCTTCTCCAGGAGACTGAGCTGTGCACCATCTTCCTCTCTGGATCCAGGAAGCGATACTCAGAGTGAGGAGCAGAGCTCCCCCAAATTGAACCAAAGCCAACAAGGTCCCAAGCTCCTCAAAAGATGAAAACAGCCGAGTTCATCAGGAAAACCAGCACGACAAGCACCTTCAAGGGAACCAACAGCTCCTTACACCTTCTACCAGCTGTCAACAGCCTCTCTTTTACTTCTCCAGTTCTGCCTCTTATGCTGCTGGCAACAGTCCCCAGGTGGGCCTCCCACACCCAGCACTTATGCTTACTTGGTTCAGCTGGGGGTTATAAACTGACCACCAGTGGTCAGTTCACTACAAATATTTTCAAGGTAGAATGTCCTGGTGTAGAGTAAAGAGGATCACATTTTGGTAGCCTGGAAGCACCAAAAGAACCAAGGGAAAACCTGGGGAGAGATAGAGACTCTATCTCTAGATAGAGTTTAGACTGTGTGTGACCCTATAGTCACACACTAGAGACCCGGTCCAGCCAGGCCCCACCTTTGCAAAACACATTTGCTATTGAACTCTTCAACGCCTGTATCCAGAGATGTATATTAATTTTCTATGGTCCAGTCACTTCTTAATTCGCCACCACTGAATGAGGAGACTTTTGGAGATTGTTCTAGATCTAAACCATAACAAATTGCAAGGGATAATTGAATACATGTTTGCAGAGGAAATGTAGTTTTGTCAAGCTTGTAGTACTGGAGGCATTGCTCTAGAGGATGAGAATATCTTTTCTTGATGCCTTAACATTATATGAAGGGAACATCCTTGTACAGCCAGGAAGAGGTACTGAGTGCTTAACGCCATAATGAGCCATAAAGTACTGAACTGCTATGGCAGGTACGGAAGTGGGAAAGGTTTTTGACACAATGCCCTCTGTATCACTCAAACTCTCTATAAAATTCTAAAACAGTTAATCCATAAAAGGTGCATTAGAATAAGGTAAAGATATAAATGACATGTAGTTGCCTTGCTGGTGAGAATATAAACTAGTTCAGTGATGATGAAAACAGCACAGAGTTTTCTCAAAGAACTAAAATTAGGGAAACTTCACCAGTGAGTGCCTGAGGCTTTAGGGGGGCACCCAGGTATAAGCTACACTAGTTGTTCTCAGGGTCAGTATCTCCAATGAAGAGGAAGCTTCCGTGTCTAACTGCAATGAACTTCCTCGTTGGATGTTACACATTTGGCAAAAGGGATGATATTGGTGAATCTGAGAAAAGTTGTTAAATCGAAGGCACATAAGAATGTGTTCTTGTTCAAATTTGTTTTGCAATTTTAATACTATATAGATTTATCTATGGATCATTCTGATAAGACAAATGCATCATAGTGATTCTTTTTTTGTCTTATCTTTTAAGACAGTGTCTCATTCTGCAGTTAAGGTTGGCTTTGAGCCGACTTTGTAGCCCAGGATGGTCTCAAACTGGCAACGATCTTCTTGCCTTAGCCTCTTGAGTGCTGCGATTACAGGAATGCACCACTATGCCTGGTCATAATGATTCTTGAAGAAGATTTTTTTGTAAAAACATTGGTGGTGTTGAGGTACCTATTTTGCATTTAGAAAATGGCTTTGAGGTGACTCCTTAAGGATAGTGTTTGTGATTGAGACAGAAGTTTTTGATGTACACCCTGTACTACGATTCAGCTTCACATCAAGGATTGAGGAAAGGAGCCACCCGTCGTCCTGAAGCATCACGTGTATAATGTTCTCTCTGTCAGTATAAAGTCAGCATTATGGAGCTCAACTTAAGCCTTTTTTACTACTAATCTCATTACAAAAAGAAAATATTATCCAACAGAGCCCATCACTGGCAAGCAGGATGCCTTGAGAAGGTATTTACAAGATCTCTAGGTAGAACAGTCAGTCCATTAAATGTCATAATCAAGCAATATTATTATAGTTTTACCCATTCGCCTTCTATCCAACAGTTCACTTATCCTGAGCTCCCGCAGAAGTGGGAAGAAAACTGCAACAAGATGCAGGTTCCGCTGCTTTCTCTTCTGTTGAGTCTGGTCTGTACTGACCAGGAATCTCCATTCTAGCTGAATTCCACAGAGCTACCAAGGTGTTATGGTTGATACACTGTGACAATTTGGGGAGTCTAGAGGTTTGGCTAAGCGGGCTCAGCAGTTCTGCATCTTGGGGTAAAAAGGACATGCCCTTACCCTTCTGGGAGGTTGTTTGTTAGGTCAATTTGAAAAGTTTAAAAGTTAACTATGTGACTATAAGTAGTTAACTATGTGAGCGCCAGGCCTGGGGCTGGGTTCTTCAATCTCCAGCAGGCAGACACCCTCTGCACACTTCCTCACCTAACTCTGTGGCTGACCATTGTAAGCCAAACTTGTAATTGCTTACACATTTATATATCTTGTGTTATATCTGCTTCCCTAGTGAACCTTGACTGTTACACAAGGGTAGGGTGATCTGAGGGGAAGTTGTTTGTCTATGTGTGAGTGTGCACACACGCATGTTTCTCTAATTTTTCAGGATTTGTGAGATATAATAGAACCTAAATCCATGCATGTCCAGATCCACTAAACTGTACTTATATTATTCGGCTTTACATTTTCTACCGCATTTGTTTCCAGACACAAATGTCAATGGAACAAAATGATAACTTGCAATTTCCATTGCACTTGAGGATTTGTCAAACACACTAAGGGAAAGAACCCTGTCTTTTTGAACAAGGTGTGACTTTTCTTCTTCTCCCTTCCGAAGAAATAGAGACAGAACAATTATAACTATGGAATCCACCATGCCTTCTGTTAGGAGGTTTTCTTTCTAGTTGACAAGGCCTGGAAACACCAATGCCATCCCAGCTGACAAAAAGGAGATAGTGACCATAGGTGAGGTCAATCTATAATTCTTCATTTTATGGATTGAAATGCATTTGGAAAAGTCTTCGTAGTTTTACTCTAGAAATTAAAATTTGACTGAAATGAAAGCACTAGAACTATTTACTTTAGACATGTGATCCAGTTGTAAATGTGAATTATGTGGAAAAGCAAAATAGTTTAGTGTTGTGAAAGAAATTGAATATTTAATGTTTGGTATAAACACATGCTCTTTGCTTTCATGGGGACTGAACAGAATCAGGAAATCATAGCGAAAACCAGCAGAATGTTTTTCAAGTAGCTGGTGCTTGGACAGTTCCAGGTAACTTACATTGTTAACTTCAGAAACACAGAGTTGTATAGAAAAAGAAGCTGCTTTAAAAGACTAAACTTCATACCACTGGTTTGCATATCATGATTGAATTTGGCTTTTCAGAATTTTTATGCATAATGGAAAGAAATGATGTGTAACCACTCTGAAGAACCTTTTTACTGAGGTTATATGAGCACTATTGTCCTCTTAAAACTAGGATGACCAGTGGTGTCCAGTCAGCTCTTCACTGTTACAACAAAACGCAGAACACTGACAACTTTGAGGAGAGGCCGCTTTTGCTCCCGTTCATCATTTGTTGGCTGGCTGCCCTCACACTCCTGAGCTAAGAGACAGACAGACAGAGAGACAGAAAGGCACAGAGAGAAAGACAGAGGCAGGAGGAGCAGATGAATGATCCAGGGGGATAGAGAAATGGGATGAGTATAAAATGAAATCATGTATGATGTTTAGGCCCTGCGAATGCATCAGTCATTGAAGGATCTCACATAAGTACAGATGCCTGGAAAAAAGGATGGGGAATGAGGACTCTTTTGCTTGCTTCAGGTTGAATGGAAGGTGTCCAAACCACACAATCAAAGGAAGAAAAAGACAACATGGGAGTTACATTGCAGGTGGTGAGCATGCGAACCTGAAGGATGAACACCTGCCATGCACCATGGGCTGTGTGCATCTTGGCTGTGTGACCTCAGTGACACAAATCCAAGAGTCTGGATTCTGTAACAAATTCTGAAAATTATTGAAGCACTTTGAAAATTCTAGTGAAACTTCCAAACTTTAATATCACTAAACAGGTCAGGAAAAGTTAGTCATCACCTTAAAGTGCAAGTATATGATATTAGTGTAGTGATATCTGAGAGTAATCCCCAGAAGTTGTATATCATATCTGCCTCTATCCAGAACTGGCTAAGCTTGTGATGCACATACAGAAGACCAAATGGAGACCCATGTTTCTCATTATGTACTAAACTCAACACACAATGGATCACAAAAATTAAAAAAAGAAGTAACCAGCTGGAAGATGAAATACATGAAATTGTTGAAATTAAACATGTAGGAAAGGCCTTTCTGAACAAATTCCTCATTGCACAGGAAGCTTTACCAAAAATCGTCAATAGGATTCTATCAAATTAAAAACACTTCCACACAGTGAAATTAACTACCAGCAGATCAAAATGGCAGCGTATATAATCCTAAAAAGATGTAACATCCTAAAATCCTAAAAAAAAAAAAACATCAGGTATTTATCAGAGAATAAATACCTAGAATATACAAAGAACTCAAAAAAAAAAACAAACTAGGATACCAAATTACAATGGGCAAGTGAAAGAAATAGATATTTTTAAAAAAGAGGTAAACACACATCACCAATAAACTTTGAAAAAACAAATCAACATAGCTGATCAGGAAAGAAGCACAAGTGAAAACCCCACTGACGTTCCATCTGACTCCTCAAAGAACAGCAATCATCCAGCCTCTAATAATGACTAAAGGCGGCATGGCCGAGGGGAAAAAGAAGCCTTGAATATTTTTGGCAAGAGTATGAACTAGTATACACAGTATGGAAAGCAAGAAGGTTTTTCCTCACAAATCCACAATGGGAAACTCTACCAGTCCCCCTGTAGGATCTTCAAGAAAGTGTTGAAGAAAGAGTTAAACGCACCATGTAAAGGTGATGCGTGGGGTGTTTACAGCCATCGCAGTAGCCCTCCACCATGAAGAAAGACAATGGGAGGCATCTGGAGGAAAATGATTGCACTCCGACATAAGCTTAAACATCGCGTGACTTCTATTACATGAGAAACCCGAATTATCATAATGAGAATCTAAAAGGTAGAGGATAGAAAGGAAGAAGGCAGATCTTTTGCAAATGTAAGGAGGCTGACAGAGAGATGGATAACGAGGAAAGTATGGCAAGGAAAGCCGACGAAAAAGGAATCGGGATTGCTACGTCCGAGCCCTACCTCCCCACGGCAACATGATCGTTATGCGATGCAAAATGAACTAAGACTTCAGAATTAACTACAAAAACGCTCTCAAAATATAATTTTCTCTTCTTTCGCTAGGCGTATAATTGCTGTTCACTGCAAAAAAGATTTAAATATTAAGTATTAATTTATTAGTTATTAATTTAAATATTAAAAGGCACTTTGTAGATGAACCATTTAGCAAATACCTTCCAATTAAACTACAGCCTCAGGTAACAATGAGAGAAGATATAGACAGAGGATTGTGTTTCATTGAAATTTAGGAAAAACGAGGTAGACTCTGTGGTGAAAGACGATTATAAAAGATGTGCTTCCATCATTTGAAGCCAGGTAAAGTATGTCAGATTATTAATTGCCAGAAATGTTATCACCTGACCTCAGCCCATATTATAATTAAGTTTTATAAAAATGAACACATTCTCTTAAAGTTACAATCCAAATGCCCATCATCTGAGGAATGGATAAAAAAGATATGGTATTTTTATACAATGAAGTATTATTCAGCTATAAAAACAAGATAAACTCTGGGCTTTTATAGGTAAATGGGTGCAACTAGAGACCATACACATAAGCAAAATAAATCAGACCCACATGTGTAAACATTGTATTGTCTCCTTAAAGTAAGAACCTGAAAGAATAAATAAAACCCAAAATGTACAGTAGTTATTAAGAAAGGGAAAGAAATTGACCAAAGGTAGGAAGAACTGGGATGACAGAAAGGTAAAAGAGAAGTAAGAGAAAAAAATATATACATGGATATCTAGGATAACTGTACTGCTGATGCCTGCTGCTTTATTGAAAGGAGCAGTTAATGAGTATTTTTTTTCTTTTTGACCAATTTTGCATGCTTCTGTCTGATAATCTGAGCAACTAATTTGAAGACAACAATATGCAATATAACAGCCACTGGTGAATTCCTACCATCTTGTCTAGTGAAACTCTGTATCGTTTCTAAAGCTTTTTGTTTTGTTTTCATTTGATTTTTTATTCTCTTTAATGATCTTGCCTTATTTCATCTGCTAATCTCAGCAACTTCCTGGAAGATAAGCAATATGTAATGTAAAAACCACTGTAAATTCCTATCATTTTTGTTTGGAATCCCTGCATCATTTTTATTGTTTTAGCTTCGTTTTGGTTTTGTCTATGTTGCAGACATTTTGCTATTGTTCTTGTTCATTATTCTCTTTAAAATAAAAAAATAAAACTCAAGAAACACATTCTATGAAAGTTAACAAACACTCACTTTCTACTCCAGTAGAAATCTGAAAATATCTCTTCAAGTTTACTAGCAATGCTTGACAAATACATTGGGTCGTTGTATTTTATTTGCATATGACTGGCATTGAAATAAAATAACTTTGAATAGTTGTCTTGCATGATTTACATGTTTCCTGCCCTCTTAGTCTGGGTTTTAATGTGTATATACGATATAACTTTCTAAGGTTTATATGTTACATTAATGTGATGCTGGAAAAGATAAAAGGGGTGCGGTGGGAGGTACGTAAGAAGAGGAAGAAAATACCGGTTGGTATATGCTGCAGAAATCACTGAGTAAGGGGCTTAGAAAAATCTGCTTTTCAATAAATATCCTTCAAGTGTGCAAAATTATAAATTCATCAGATTACCATTTCCCAATTCTGCGAATTAAGAGTATATAACCCAATCTTGAAAATTATTTTCTCACGAAAAGTCAGTAAAATTGCAGAGACAACCTCGCTCCTTGGGGTTTTTCACTGAAGAATGGACCATGGTCTCTGGCCCAGCTCTGAGGTAGGGTTGAAATAAAAGATGACTATTTATATTTGAAAAATGTTATTAGAGGGCTGGGGATATAGCTCAGTGGAATAAGCGCCTGCCTAGCAAGCACAGGGTCCTGAGTTCGATCCCCAGGACCGCAAAAAAAAAAAAGAAAAAAAAAAAGAAAAAAAAAAAGAAAAATGTTATTAGAGTAATAAATGACCAATACTTAATACCGCTCAAAATCCTTCTCCTTGCCCTCCCATTGGACAGAGGCAAGGAGGAGATAAAATTTGCTGGTGAGGAGCAGGACAGAAAAATATCACACACAGCTCACTTTACACAGCTTCCTGCACTTGTGCAAATCTATGGATCCTACAGTGAGCATTTGCAGAGGAAATCGTGAGTTTGTCAGAATTAATGTGGATGTGTTCTAAGGTGTATAGTGAGGTCTAGAACAGGTTAGTGATTTCGTGTACTTCTGTTTCACAGATGGCTTAAGGTTCTCATGTAAGAGTTAAAACATATTTTATATGATTTTTTTTTATTTTAAAGAGGATAGTAAAAAAGAGCAATAGCAAAATACCAACATCACAGATAAAAACAAAACAAAGCAGAAACATTAAAACTGATGCAGACTTTCAAAACAAAATGATAGGAATTAACAGTGTTTGTTCTTTATATATTGTTATCTTCAAGGAAGTTGCTCAGATTATCAGATGTGAGAATGCAAGATGGGTCTTCACCCACTCCGGAATTCAGCAAGGTTGTCTGTTTCTCACAGTTCAAATTTCACAAAATTCATGCACCTTCTTGGGGCTGGGGATATAGCTCAGTGGAATAAGCGCCTGCCTAGCAAGCGCAGGGTCCTGAGTTCGATCCACAGTACCGCCAAAAAAAAAAAAATATATATATATATATATATATATATATACCTTCTTATCAAATCTTCTGTACTTTTCCCTGAATTTGTGGTATCTTTTGAGTGTTTACCCATGTTCTAATGCAAGTCAAATTGTGTAGCCCTTACAGAGGGGCCTCTGTCCTAGTAAGTACTTCTGTCAAATATCCTGATGGGAAAAAGAATTCCAAGCAGTTTAAGTATCAGGATGGGGCTGGGGATATAGTTTAGCAGCACAAGCGCCTACCTGGCAAGTGTGAGGTCCCGAGTTTGATTCCTAGTACCAAAAAAATAAAACATCAGGATGTACAAGGGTCATGGTTCTAAAACATCCAAGCAATAATTTTGCTTAGCACAAGTGCCTGTGAGACACAGGGGAAGCAGAAAATAAATTATTCAAAAGGAAACAGGGAAAAAAAGGAACCAGAATAGACCATGTACAGGTCTAAATCCCTTTAAACTTAATTTATAAAAGCAAAAAGTCAGAGGAGTTGTTCAGTACTGCTAAGCATTTGTAAAGTCCCTTTAAATAAAATCTACTTTTGAGAATAGAACTTCACAATCGTAGAGTGTGCTATCAAATCTAAACCAAATATAACTGCAATAAGCATAGTGCAAGGCAATATCATTGCTCCAGCCCCTCTGGTATTTGCTTTGGGAGAATTGGTTTGTGAGTTTTATGAAACTGTTGAACTATTTGTGATCTAAGATATTACAAAGATAAAAATCCGAATATATGTGTACTATTTTTTTCCGGTTTATTAATTCAAGCTATTTCTCTTATCCTTTTATGACGTGGATGTAACAGTTCATTCCCCTTTGTCACTGAGTAATCGGTGCGGATATATTACTTGTAGTACAATCATGTACTGCTAGGTTTTTCTTTCACAATGTGGACTATCTAGCAATACTAAATGTTCACATTAGATGTCTTCTGAAAGAATAGAATTTCAAGACTCTTGGTTACTATGAGATTATTAGAGGGTCACTGTGTCACAACACTAGGAAAATCCTTTGCTATAGTTCAACCACGGTGAGAAATAAACTGCCTCCAAGGTCTTCTATGGAAATTATAAAATTTTATTATTTTCAGCATTTTTTTAATTTGCAGAGTTTTGAAACATATAACGATTATGTTCTTCATGGGAACCTGATACGTATAAAAATACCTTAATATATTTCTCCCCTTCTCCCTTCCCACTTCTCCCTCCCTATCCTCTCCCCCAAATTTCAGTTGTGTAATATGAACTTGTCAAATGATAGAACAAAAGAATTATAGTGTAGCATCCATGTACTGGGCTGAGAAGCTATTTTATTTAATTATTGGGAAGATGTAATCAACATACAACCAGAGAGTGTATAGGTTCAGCATTTTCAATAACTTCATTCTCATATTTTGTAAAAATTTTTATGGGTATAGAGAATGGAACTTTTTGTACAGTGAGAAGCAGCAAATTGTGTTGTCAGAAATGCTTTTATACATTTAAATGCAGACTCCAGGTAGAAGCACAGTGATACCAATGTATCATTAAATACCATATTTTTACTCTGAATTTTTTTTTTTTGCTTCTGGAGAGAGGCTCTCACTCTGCAGTTCAGGCTGGCCTTGAGCTCACTTTGCAGTCCAGGCTGGTCTCAAACTCACAAAGATCCTCCTGCCTCAGCCTCCCAAGTGCTGAGATTACAGGTTTGAGCCACCACACCCAGCCTACATTGTCGCTCTGAGATTATAGATAGCATGTATGAGGTTGACTTGTAGAGGTCATGTTACCCTTAATGTCCGTAAAATAACACAGGCTTTGGAGATGCATGTATTGTAGTTTGTTGTCTGTTTCTGAACTCAGGACACGAGAGAAAAGCAACCCTGCTGCCTCTGTTGTCCTGCTTGCCTGTCTCTGGGACAGCATGGCAGCCATGAATTAAAGCAGAAGTTAATTTGGCTTTGGGTTCCAAGTGCTTTGGTGCACAGCCAGCTGTCTTTCAGGTGGGACCATCAGGGCCAAAGTCTGCGGTGGAGAAACGTTGCTGACTTCTCAATCCCCTGGGAGCTGAGAGGGAAAGTGCCTGAGAGGAGGAGGACCTCAGAGGGTCCCCAGTGTCATGTTCTCATGACCAACCAGAGCACCTGCAAGGGTGCTTCACTAATCCCCTGGGAACCTCCCAAGGCCCCCAAGTGCACAATGAAGATTAGCCAGCGCCGTGCCCTGGGATGTTGCCTGTGGACTTGGCCTGTCTCAGAGAACCAGAGGGTCACAGTCCCAGGGCACCACTTAGCACACAATCTGATTAGAAAGATGAAGCTATGTCAAACAGACTATCTCTGCCAGTAAGGATGTTTGGAGGGAACAGAAGGTCAGGAGATGAGCAGCCATTGGTTTCCAAGGAGCCTCCCCACCTGACAGGCAGTATAAAAGTGCCTTCAGCTTGATTCTCTTCAACACACAGGCTTTGAGCTTCTGCAGAGAAAGGAGTCAATGGCCTCCACGACCCAGATTCTGCTGCTGGCTCTGGTGTTGAGTCTGGCAGGTGCGGACTTCAAAACTGCATCTGAGCTCAAATCCTGCTAGGTACTGGGAATTCAGTCTTCAGAGGGGAGGTCTGTGCACATGTACGCTCTGTGTGAATATGTGCGTGTGAGTGTGTGTGCTGATGAGTGTTTGTGTGCTTTCTCTTCTAGTTTATATGGGGAAATCCAGACTTCCAAGCATGTAGATCAACCAGCCTATCCCTATTTTTATGAAATAATCCTTCTGCCCACCAGCCCTCTGTATTTCCTTCAGATTTGTGTCTGGTGTAAAGACCAAACTAATTTCGACTTTGCACAGCACTTCATAACATGGTCTCAGCTATTTCCTAAAACCTCTCAATCCTTTTCCACATAAATTTGAGCCATTATTGTATCTTATTTAACTGTACCCTGAAGAGAATACCATCCTACCTTCATAAATATGACATGGCTTCCTTCTTTGCAAATTAGAATTACATTTTTTCATTCTGAAGAGAAGATCCATGCTTGTCCATTTTGATGTGATTTTTTTTTTTTTCCTTTTCAGGTTGAAGGGCTGTGGCTTACTGTTTACATAGTGGCAGATGACGTAAAGAAGATGGGAGAAAGTGGGCATCTAAGATATTTATTCTGTCTCATTTCATGTGGGGACAGGTGTGAGATGGTCTACCTGGCTGTGGCTATCATGTAAGCAACTTTTACTCCAGCTTACACACAGGTAATGGGCTCTGTGATGCAAAGTCAGATATCACATTTACAGGACGTTGTGTCCCTGAATGTCATCAGAAACGTGGTGGTCTTAGCTTAGGTGGAGTTGAGCAGCAAACATCAGTGTGCTCTGTGGGATCTTCTCTAACCTTTGCCTTCTGTTTGCAGAGTATGTTTGTCACCTAGATGTACACATGCACTCTGGAGAGTTGTCGAGTGTACATACGCCATCAGATGATTTTACAGCTCCTCTGCTGCCTTTGCATGCCCCACACTGCATTTCCACATCTTCCAGTCCTCAGAATGTCCTTCTCTGTGTTAGCTGTCTGTGTATCTTTTATTTTATTCTTCAACATATTTATATATTGGAGTTTTTGGGGGGAGCTGGGAATTGAACTCAGGACCTTGCAATTTCCAGGCAAACTCTCAGGCCGCTGAGCTAGATCCCCAGCCCGGGTATTTCATGTTGGATAAGTCTTGAGATATTTAACCTGCTGACTCAGATGTATTCCATTTAGTATTGTGATCCCAAGGAATATCCATCTTCCTGGAAATTACACAAATTTATTGCTTGATAAGGCAGAGTCATACCCTTTGTGTGTAAAGACACTTTTGGATATTCAGTGTAGGGGAAGCTATCTGAAATATTTGGAAATGGGAAAAAATGAACACAGCACTCTGTACATGTTTTTTGTATCCCATATAATGCTTTTAAATTAAAACCACCATAATGGCTTGTTTGTACATATCCACTGGGAGAACGATATCTTTTGTTGTTTGTCTTAATACTGCTTGCCCAACATTTCATGACAGCCTGTATCCAGTAGAAATTTTTAAAGAATTTTAGCATTTTAATAACTTGAACTAAAGGTGTGGAGTGTGCTTCCTTTCAGTAGTGTTTATACTAGATAACAGAAACAACTTCTCAGTTATCTAGCTGGCTTCAGGGTGATCATGTGTAAAATTGGTGTAGTAAAGTACAGAAGAAAATATGGTAACTTGTGGAAAATAACACAGTATGAAATAAACACGAGGTTGAACATCAGCTATGAGCTTTAGAAATTGGTAATCCTGAAGCCCACATAGAGATATAAATATCAGGGTGCTGCTGCTTGCATCTATGTGCAGGACTTGCCACCCTACTGTTGATGTCTGTGTTAACTATGACATAGGTCTGTTCAAATCTTCTTTCTTAGTAACTGTAACTGGACATAGAATTTGGAGAGTTGCTCAGAGAGTGAGAACTTTGGGGCAACGGCAGCCGCATTTACAGCAAAGGTGGAGAAATTGAGTCAGAAAAAATATATGCAATTATTCCTATTAAAGCAACTTTGCTTTCTTTTTTTTATTATTATTTTAAAAAATACAAGTACAAAAACATATTGACAAACAGACACCAATTAGCATAAAAACTAGTACAATCACAACTAATCTATAGACAAGGTGATATGATCTCAAAAGTGGTTATTGCTTTATTCATTGATATCTTCGAAGTGTAAATATATAAGCCCATATCCAGACATGCAAATTTAGTCAGACAATTAATCCTCTCAAAAACAGAAAAAACACAAAAACCAAAAATTCAAAGACAAAAAACAAAACAGGCAAACATCAACAACAGCAAAAACAACAACAACAAAAAAGAAAAACACCAATAGTTGCTGCTTTACATATTGATATCTTCGAAGTGTGTGTTCAGGATAACACATACAGACATACAAGATTGATCAAATAACCCGTCATCGATTATTGCTTAGCATTAAGTGATATAATACAATAGTAGAACCATATTAGCCCTCCTGCATATATGCATATTCATATATACCTACATACATTTTTGT
>PVLD010015125.1:0-44258 GCA_004027595.1 Dinomys branickii | reverse complement strand
AGTCTGAAGACATTAATAGAAAGAGAGCCAGACAAAACAACACAAAACATACACATTAAGCACAGTAAAGGGACTACAGTCCTTTCAAGGGCTCCAAATAGAAAATCAGGAGATAAAAATATCTATTGAAAGTATGGCAGAAGTGATCAGTGTGAGGACAGAGTCCCAGAACTAAGACACAGTGCTGTTGTCAGGAACTACTTAATGAGAGACATCTTAAGAGAACATAAAAAATGATCCAACGGCTCCCAGATGATGAAAAGACTGATCTAAGATTAACAGCAATTAGTGAAAACAAGACAGCACAAATATGATAAAAAACCTGTTTACTGGCAGGGCATGGTGGTGCAGCCTGTAATCCCAGCACTAGGGAGGGTGGGGCAGGAGGATTGCTTGAGTTCAAGTCAGCCTAGGCTACACAGTGAGGTTAAGGCCAGCCTGCACTACACAGTGAGACCCTATCTAAAAAAACAACTAACAGACAAATAAAAAACCCTGTTTATGAAAATAATAGCTGAAAACTTTCTAAATAAGGTGGAAAAATTTAACATATAGATAAGCAGGCATATAGACTCCCCAAATAGCCATGACCAGAAAGGAGGCTCTCTGTGACACATCACAGTCAAAATTGCAGAAGTCCAACACAAGAACAGAATCTTAAGAACAGTTAGAGAAAAGCAACAAATCACTTATAAAGGAAAACCCATGAAAATTATAGCAGTTTTCAGTACAAAGTTTAAAGGCTAGGAAAGCTTGGAGTGAAGGGCTATAAGTCCTAAAAGAAAATGATTTCCAATCTAAGGTGATATATCCTGCAAAACGGTCTTTCAAAATTGATGAAGGAATAAAATATTTTCATGATAAAGAGTACCTAAAGAAATTAATGATTACTCAACCAGCTCTTCAAAAATTCTCAAGGATACCCTGAATACAAAGATAATGAAACTAACAATGACTAAAAGTCTTACAGAATAAATATATCATGTAGGTGAAGAGTTAAAGGTAACGACAGGAAAATCAACAACAGGAAAGTAAGGCAGTGACAGGAGTTATTAAGTCAATAACTATCAGTAAATAACTCTCACTGTAAATGGTCTCAATTCCTTAATCAAAAGACAGAGATTGGACGAACAGATCAAGAAAAAAAATCCAACAGTATACTGTATCCAAGAAACACATTTAACCCAAAAAGAAACTGGACACACTAAAGATATCCAAAAAGAAGCAGGTGTAACTATCTTAGGTTCAGACAAAGTAGACTTCAAGACAAAGTCAATCAAAAGAAGCAAAGAAGGTCACTACATAAGGGAACAGTCTAACAGAGGTAACAATTATTATCATATATGCACTAAAGAACAGTGTACCTAAGGTCAAAAAACAAATATTATTGGACATAAAAGATCAAACAGACATAAAGACAATCATATAAGGGGACCTCAATAGTCAATTATTACAAACAGATCAACTAGACAAAAAAATCTACAAAGTAATACCAGAGTGAAACAAAACATTTGAACACATGAACTTAATAGATGGCCGCAGAGTGTTATACTCAACCAGAACAGAAAACACTTCTTTTCTGCAGAAGATAGAACTTTCCTCCAAACAGACCACACACTAGCCAGTAAATTAGCAAGGTAAATGTACATAAACTTATACATGGTGTAAGTATCACATATAAG
Organism: Dinomys branickii; assembly: GCA_004027595.1. NCBI lineage: Eukaryota > Metazoa > Chordata > Mammalia > Rodentia > Dinomyidae > Dinomys > Dinomys branickii. The sequence continues at coordinate 42,576 of PVLD010015125.1, read as the reverse complement.
TTTATTTACATAAATTGTAAATCAAATTATACTATGCATATTATCAGATCATAGCATAATGAAGTTAAAAATCAATGACAAAGGAAAACACAGAAATTATGCAAATACATGGAAACTAAATAATACACTCAACTAAACAACAAACAAATTACAGGAAGCTGGGGATGTGGTTCAGTGGTAGAGCTCTTGCCTTACGTGCACAAGGCCCTGGGTTTGATCCCCAGCACCACAAAAAACAAAACAAACAACAGGTTACAGAAGAAATCAAGGAAGAAATAAGATAGATTTTAGAACTAAATGATAATGCCAGCATAACAGAACTTATAGGATACAATGAAAGCAGTCTTAAGAGGGAAGTGTATAGTTGTGAATGCCCAAACTACAAAAACAGAGCAAGCCCAAATAAACAACCTAACAATACACTTCAAGGTCCTAGAAAAACAGGAACAATTAAAACCTAAAGCTAGTACAAGGAAGGAAATTATAAAGAATCAGAGCACAAAATCATTGAAATTGAGGGGGAAAAAAAGAATCAATGAATCTAGAGAGTAGCTAATCTAACCAAAAAAGGGAGAGAAAAGACCCAAATCAATGTAATTAGAAATGAAAAAGGTGAAATCAAAACAGATGCAGCCAAACGGGGGAAAATTATTAACAATTCATAAAAACTGTATGCCAATAAATTGGAGAATTCAGAAGAAATGGATAGATTCCTAGATATATACTTATTATCCAAACTGAACAAAGGAGATTTAAAAACCCCAAATAATCCAATAATAGGCAATGAGATTGAAGCAGAAATAAATAACCCATCAACTAAGAAAAGCCCTGGTCTGGACACACTCACAGCTGAATTCTATAAAAGTTTCTAGGAAGTTCTATCATCAATACTCCTTAGGCCTTTTAATGAAACTACAAGGGAAAGAGTGCTCCTGAAGTCATTTCTGGAAGCTATGATCATCCTGATGCCAAAACCAGACAAGGATCTAACCAAAAAAGGTAAGTATGAATGAATATAGACACAATCGTCTTCAGAAGATACTGGCAAACAGAATGCATTGAATCATCAAAAAGATGATACATCATGACCAAATAGGCTTCATCCCATGGATATAAGGATGGTTCAATATATACAAATCAATAACTATAACACATCACACGAATAGAAGCAGTGATAAAAATCACATGATCATTTCGATAAATGCAGAAAAAGCCTTTCATGAAATCCAACATCTTTGCATGATAAAAACATTGCGGAAAAAAGTAAGTTTACAAGGATATATCTCAATCTGATAAAAGCCATTTATGACAAGCCTACTGAACATCATATTAAATGAGGAAAAACTAAAAGCTTTATCAGAAAAAAGATAAGGGCATTCTCTATCACCACTGTTTAACACAGAACTGGAAACATTAGCAAGAGTAGTTAGGCACAAAAAGTAAAAGGAATCTATACCTATATCTATCTCCCCCCAAATAAAAGGAGACTATATATATATATGTATTCCCCCCAAAATCCAGCAAAATACTATAACCAGATTCATTACTGTTGCTGGATACAAAATCAACACACAAAAATCAATAGCATTTCTACTGGGTGTGGTGGTACATGTTTGTAATCCCAGCATTCAAGAGGCTGAAGCAGGACATTTGAGGCCAACCTGGATTGCACAGCAAGTACAAGGCCAGGCTGAACTACATAGTGAGGCCATCTCAAAAAAACAAAAAAAACCCCACAAAAGCAAGCAAGCAAACAAAAACAATTAATAGCTTTCCTGTACACTAATAATGAATCCACTGAAAAAGAAATTAGCGGAAAAATATCATTCACAATAGCACCAAGAAAAATTAAATACTTAGGAATTAATCTGAGGAAATGGAAGACTTCTACAACGAAAACTACAGCGCTCTGAAAAAGGAAAATGAAGAGGATATCAGAAAAATGGAAAGATACCTCCTGTTCCTATATAGGCAGAACCAATACAGTCAAAATAGCCATACTTCCAAAATTGATATACTGATTTAATGCAATCCTTTTTTATTTTTTTAAAAGTGCAATCCTGATCCAAGTACCAATAGCATTCTTCACAGATCTGGAGCAAACAATCCATAATTCTGATGGGACCAGAAAAGACCCAGAATAGTAAAAGCAATCCTGGGCAACAAGACCAAAGTAGGAGGATCACAATCCCAGATCTAAAGCTGTATTATAAAGCTACAATGATAAAAACAGCATTGTACTGGCATGAAAAGAGACACAAAAATCAACGGGATAGAACACAGGATGCAGAAATGACCTCAAGCACATTCCATTATTTGATATTTAACAAAGGGGTCAAAAACACACACTGGGGGAAAGACTGGGTCTTTTAATAAAAAAAAATAGTGCTGAGTAATTAATCTGGCTATCTACATGCAGAAGATTGAACCTAGACTCATATCTCTCATCATATACTAACCTAAAATAAAAATGGATCAAAGACCTAGATGTGGCAACACATGCCTGTAAGTAATCCTAGCACTGGGGAGGCTGAGGCAGGAGGTGCTCTGTGATTTCAAATCCAGCCTGGGCTATATAAGCAAGTTCAAGGCCAGCTTGCACTGTATAGCAAGACCTTGTTTCAAAAAAACCTACACAGATAGGTAAAATTTAAAAATTAGATCAAAGAACTAAATGTTAGAACAGAAATACTTAATCTGCTACAAGACAAGACAGTCAAAATTCTTGCAGACTTAGGCGTAGGCAAGGACTTTCTGAAATGAACCTCAGTTGTACGGGAAATAGTTTTGACAATCAACAAATGAGACTGTATTCAATTAAAAAGCTTTTGCGGGGCTGGGGATATAGCTCAGTGGAATAAGCGCTTGCCTAGCAAGCGCAGGGTCCTGAGTTCGATCCCCAGTACCGCCAAAAAAAAAAAAAAAAAGCTTTTGCACAGCAACACAACAGAGTGAAAAGACAATCTACAGAATGAGAAAAAAATTTTGCCAGTGATTCCTCAGTCGGATGACTTGTATTTAGAATACAGAAAGAATAATAAAAAAAAAGAGATCCTTCAAATAAAAGACCCAATTAAAAAAAAATGGGCAAATCAAATGAATAGACATTTTTCAGAAGAACAAATAAATACATGAAAAATGCTCAACTTTGCTGACCATTATACAACAACACTTGAGATCCTATCTTGCTCCAGAAAGAATGGCTACCTCAAGAAATCAAGTAACAGCAAATGCTGGAGAGGCTGCATGGGGGAAAAAGGAGCCCTACTCTCCATTGTCGGGAGTGTAAACTGATACAACCACTGTGGAAATCAGTATGGAGATTCTTCAAGAGACTAAAACTAGAAATTCCATTTGACCCAGCTACTCCCCTTCTATTGACTGGTATCTTCTCAAAACAGTTAAAAGACATATTACAACGAGACATGAATATATGTTCATATAGTAGCAAAAGTTGTAACAGCTAAATCTTAGAAGTGGTCCATAAGACCATCAAAAGATGAATGGACAAAGAAAATGTGGTATTTACACTCCATAAAGCACTACTGTCAAATAAGTATTAACTTGAGTTATGTGTAGGAAAAAAGTGTACACCTTCAGACCTTAATATTAAGTGCAATAAATCAGACACACAAGCTTAAATATCTCACTGTTTCTCTTACATGAGAAATGCAGAGTAAAAATAAAGGCCAAAGTAAAAGATAGATAATAGGAAGTAGGGAGATAGACTGTGCCAACTTCACACAAGGAATGTAAATATTATGTACTATACACATATACTAATAAACTAAAATTTTAAAAACTGTATGGGAAATTGATTATATGCAATTAAAACTTAAAAGTTACTTACAAAGAATATTTTAAGGTATCATCCAATTCCATGATAGCAGCCTGGTTTCCACAACGGTAACAGTAATTGGGTGCACTGAATATGGTAACCACATTCCGATCATGACACCAATTGTATCCCTGCAGCATTAAAAAAATATTTTTGATCATAAAATTATATATATATATATTTTAAAAGAGAAAAAACCAAAATTTCAGATGAGATCAGGTGCATTCAGGGTGGTATGGCCGCAGACAAAACCAAAATTTCAGAACAAGGTAACAGGAGGGTAACAACGGTTAATACATTGCATATTGTTATCTTTTTTTTTTTTTTTGAGACACTACGAAGTTTTTTTTTTTTTGAGACACTACAAAGTTCAGACTGGCCTTGAGCTCACTTTGTAGCCCAGGCTCGTCTCAAACTCGCAACCATCCTCCTGCCTCAGCCTCCCGAGTGCTGGGATTACAGGTGTGCACCACCATACCCAGCGCATGTTGTTATCTTTAAATTAGTTACTCAGAGTATAAGGTATCGGCATTTAATTGTCCAAACAATATTAGCACAAACCTTTCTTTTCAATGAATAGAAATTAGTAGTATTACTATCTTAACTATTTTATATATATACATACATATATGTATATGTGTGTGTGTGTGTGTGTGTGTGTGTGTGTGTGTGTATAGCTTTTCCCTTCCTTCTTTTCTCCATTCCCTCATTAAGATTATGATCTTGATCATAAAAAACCAAATACGCCTTGCAGACACATAGCCATCTGTGTTACACTGTATGGTCTTCATCCTTAACAGTTCGTCCATCTGCACAGAGCACTGTAACTACTGCGCACAGGGTTTTGTTACACAGAGTTTGTAACTGTGCAGTTGTGCTTAGTTTTTGAGATCTTATGTATGGCATATGCTAAAATTTCTTCCACAGTGATGATCTTCAACTTTCCTTCATAAATTGTGTCAATCTTTGCTTCATATATTTTGAAGCTATTATTAGTAAACACAAACTCGGAATACTCTTTTCCTAGAGACCTGGGCCAATTTTCAACACCAATGACTTTGTTTTGCTTCTCATGGTACCTTCTCCTTGGGGTTACTCTAATTTACATTGGCTGTATTTTGAGTAACTACCTAACTTATTACACCAATACACTATTTTCAACTGTTTGCCTATTTGTGATATCATTATGTTCTAAATAATAGCTGAACTTTGATTTATCTAACTTGTGAATCGTTTATGAATGAAAAAATTTAGTCTCTTTACATTTCTTATAACTACAATTTATTTTTACCATATAAATTTGTGTTCTTTACTATATTCCTCTATCATACCCCTTTCCCTTGCTTCTACTGAGCTTTTTAACATGAAGGTAACTTTTTACTGGTTTGGAAGGATAATGCTCTATTTACATTCCTTTAGTAGTTACAAAATAGTAACACTGCAGGGCACAAATACAATAATCAGTTAATCCAACAGCACTGGGACATACAGATTTCATGACCCTTAGTAAGATGCACTAAGGACACAACATCATTCTATAGTACAACTGCCAAAAGGCATATTCTGAATCCTATTAAGGAAAGCATCAGTTAAATCTTAATTCAGGGATATTTCTATAAAATAAACTGCTTATACTATTCCAAAATGTCAAGACAGCACACACAAAAAAATGAGGAGTTATTTCCTTATCAAAGGAGACTGCATGTAACCCAAGCTAAAATTATATTATGCACATGGGCAAAAACTGAATTTTGGTATAAAGGATATTGGTGACATAATTAGCATAATAAAAATCTGACTGAAGTGTTTAGATAGTAGTATTATACCAATGAAGATTTCCTGATTATGATAGCTATCCTTTGGCTGTATAAGAAAATACCATTAACAAAATACACATGGAAATTTGGAGGTAAAGAGGTATTTGTCCACAAATGACATTCAGATGAAAGTTGGAGGCAGGGAGTGATCAAAACAAATATAGTAAGATATGTACATTCACGACTTCAGAGGAAGAGAATTCTGGGGTACTATTTTTATACATTTTTACTTAAAAAACGAGTTATAATTTTGCTCTGGCCAGCTAATACTTTCCCTATTTGATATAAATTTTCCTCCTTTCATTTGGTAATGAGAAGCAATATGTCCTACATGTCAAGTCATGAACACATATATACCATTTCAAATAAAGACCATGCAACAGAAAAAGTACCTACCTCCATCACTAGCTGGTGGGCACGAGAAACCAGTGTGAGACCATTGGCATGGTTAAATGTTTCAGAAATATCTTGTCCAAATGTGTAGCCAGCACCACGTGGTGAAATACCCCATCCACCACGATCGTCTGGATCTGACCATAAGAGATCACACATTGGACCCTGATCAAGAAAACAAAGTGTATGTGATAAATTAGTGGCAGTCATAATACACTTATTTAGCTTCCTCACTTGAGTTATGTTGCTTTCTCTGTTTTAAACAAAGTTTACCTCATGTGGAACTTCTTGTAAACGATCCAGGGCTCTTATATGATCCAGTGTATCTATGGATGGAGAGAGGCCACCATGGAGACAGAATATCTGTTTAGGAATTTAAAAAGAAAACACAGGTTTTTCTAATTGCTAAAAGTTAATGAAAACTAAATAACGGTTACATATGTTGGTCACATATGTTGGTCCTCATAGCTCGTTTCAAAGTAGAGTTTATGTGGCCCAGGCTGGCCTTGAACTCATGGCTACCTTCCTGCCTCAGTGTCCTAACTAAATGCTGTGATTACTGGCACGTGCCTCGCTAAAATTGTTAACATTTACATATACAGCATTCCTTCTACCTTTTTACTTTATGGTTTGTTCTATGTGTGGTGCTGGGGATTTACCTAGGGTCTTATGAATGCTAGGCAAGTGCTCCCCCACTGAGCAACAGCCATCCCAGGTGTTTTTGTTTCTTTTTGAGACAGGGTTTCACTGTGCAGTTCAGGTTGGCCTTAAGTTGCAGTTACCCTTCTGCCTCAGCTTCCTGAGTGCTAGGATTATAGGTATGTGCCATTGCCCCAGGTGTTTTACACAGTGTTTTGTCCTGGGATTATGGTGAACAGGACTCCTAATCTTATGTAATCTTATGTCCTGCTATTATATTTTCTGTTGGTTATTGCTAATGTATAAAAACTTTGTTTCTCTTGCAGCAACCAACAATTCCTAATGATTCCTATGACTGGTTACAACAGTTTTTTGGTTTTCTCAGATTTTCTGAGTGCAAAATTCATTTGAAAAAAAAATATATATAATTTTCTTATGAGAAACATCTTCTCAATGTTTATGTCTTCTAATTCCTTTTACTGCTCAGCGCACTGGCTAGGATTTCTAAAACAAAGTAAGTTTTTTGGGACAGGGTCTTGCTATGTATTTCTGGCTATACATGAACTTACTAAAGCCCAACTGGCCTTGAACTTGCAGCAATTGTCCTGCCTGAGCCCCCCAAGTGCTGGGATTATAGGCATATGCCACCATGCCCAGCTAATAATGCAAGTATTTTTTTCTTTTCTTTTTAAAAAATAGAGTCTTGCTATGTAGTTCAGACTGGCCTTAAACTCACTATGTAGCCCAGGCTGGTTTCTAACTCACAGTGATCCTCCTACTTCAGCCTGAGTGCAGGGATTAAAGGCATGCACTACCATGCCTACCTTCATGACGCAAGTTTTAATGAACACTTTTCTCCTGATTTTGCTAAGGACTTCTACTGTTCCACCAATAAATTTCTTTAACCCATTAATGTTATTACATATTTTTCTTAGTAACTGAGTTTTATATCATCAATACAGGAATTTTTTCAACAGATCTTAGACTTTATCTTTCTGCACTTGCCACATGACTTGATACTAAGATTATACTAGGCACACAGCTGGCTTTTTGCTTATCTGGGGATGGAGCAAAAAAGTGTGAGCTGTAAAGCTCCCCATCTCTTCTCATGTTCCTTAAAGGTTTGGAAAAATTAGCCTACTAAATATTAAACCTGGTTACCAACATACCAAACGTCGTATCTGTCAGAAAAGTTCATCATGTTCAAATATTCTATAGACATGTTTGTACTGTCTACTCATTTTGGAGGTATACAAACTCTTCTTAGCAATAACATTTTATAAACAGTAACACGTCAGTAACGGTGTGTATTTGCTTTTTGTTTCTCACAAGTACTGCAATACTAACGAGCAATGGCTTACTGAGAGTAAAGAGCATGGAGGGTGCTGACAAGAGGAGAAAAGTATATAAAGCTCTACTAGTACACGTTTTAAACAAGTTCTGGGGATTAAAACCTAGCACCTGGAACATAGTAGGCAAGTATTTTACCACTGAGCTATATTCCTGGTCCAAATGGACCTATGTTAAACATCAGTACTGGTAATACCTATCTAAAATAATTTTGTCTATTAATTCTAAGACTAATTAAGACTATTACTTTTTAAAAATGTAAAACCTTAATCACCTTATAAATTCATGCTTTCATTTTACCAAGGACAATGTATTATGTATTTATTATTTTTTCTTAACCTTTTAATAATAGCCTTTGGATATTATTGTAGTGTCCAAAATCATGGCTGGGCAAATGAAGATCATCAGAATTACAGTGTCATAATCAAATTATACTCCTGTCAGGGGGCCAAAAGAATTCTCTATTACAGCTCTGACAACTACGTACATTTAAGAACTATAGAGTTTTATATTTAAATTTAAATCAGTTCATACAGTGAAACCTCTGGAAATTAGAATAGGAAGGCTATGGGTTTTTCCCCTTGTCTTTTTGAGACAGGGTCTCACTGTGCATCAAGCTGGCCTTGAGCTCACTTTGTAGTCCAGGCTGGTCTTGAGGGCCGGGGATATAGCTCAGTGGAATAAGCGCTTGCCTAGCAAGCGCAGGGTCCTGAGTTCGATCCCCAGTACCACAAAAAGGAAAAAAAAAAAAAAAAAAAAAAAAAAAAGAAAATCCAGGCTGGTCTTGAATTTGCAAGGATCCTCTTGCTTCAGTGCCTGAGTGTTGGGATTATAGGCGTGTGCCACCACGCCCAGCTTGGAAGGTTGTATTTTTTTCTATTTTTCAGTGTTCTACTTTATGTCTGCAATACTTATTTTAGGTGGAACACAATACTCATTTCTTAGCAAAGGTTTAATATACAATATACTGCTTTCAATTACCATGAAAATAGAAATAAAGTTATTCTTGGTAATCAGTATACTGTGTATAGTATATATACAGATACTTTAAAATAACATTTTGCTTTATTAATACTATATATTGTGGTCTTAAGTATTTACTTGTAATATTTATCTATAATAAAAACATTAGCATATTCTCTGGCCAAAAGATTTACACATATATCTGAGAATAGGAAAATGTGCTATTCTAGAGCATAAAACTCATCCAATTCCCTGTTTAGAAATTTGAAAAGAGGGAAAAAAAAGGCCAAGATGCACGTATACATGTAATGTAAATCTAGAACATAAATTACTCATAGTAAATTTTTTCTACTATTTAGCCTTATTGCCACCAAGATACAATCACACACACACATACCTGTCCATCTACTAAAGCTGTAAGTGGAAGATAATCAAAGAGATCTGTAAAATATTTCCAAACGTTGGCATTTCCGTATTTTCGTAGACATTCATCATAAAAGCCATATACTTGGGTAATTTGCCTGCTTTCATGATTTCCTCTCAGGATGGTAATGCGTTCTGGATAACGCACCTGGAAGAAAAGGAAGAGAAACTGATAGTCCAATCGTATTCTTACTGTATCATGTTAAGAACATTAACTGCGGAGCCTTCTTTAAACAGTTCTTTGTCCTCTAATACATTGTCATTTTTTGTTTTCTAGAGTAAAAAACTTACTCATTAATAACCAGGGCCTGTTGATTAACCTTTGAAAATGTTTTTACTGTCATCCTTCTTCAGTATGTCTTCCTTAGAGGCTCTGATAAGATATCTGTCTAAGACAGTAATGAGATGTAATCTTGTAGGGAAATTGGGTAAGGAAATATATGCAGTTAGTTTAGAAAACACTGAATAAGAAAACTGATCTGAAGCACAGAGTTTATGCTACCAACTTACTGGTAAGTAAATTCAAGCTAGACTATAGATAGAGGACAGCAAGGAATCTGCATTTGATTCTATAGGCAACAGAATCAGTAAAGAATTTGGGAACAAGGTAGTAAAAAAATGCTAGTAAGTGTTAAGTAAGAGATTTCATCTTGCAGCATAATGATTTAAAAAGATCAAATCTCAGAGACGGAAATATAAGCTACCAAATTACTGCAGTAAGGTGTGAAGTGATAAGTTATGTGGGGCAATAAAAATAGAAAGGCAGGAATAATACTTTTCAAGGCAAGAATTCAAAAGACTTGTTTACTGACTCATTATGAAGAAAAGTACGTCAAAAATTGCATAACTTTAGTTACGGATAACCTGAAAGAATAATATACTTACAAGAAGTAGACAGAAACTTAAGGCGTAATTTTTTTCTGTCTCTTTTTGAAGATTTAAAGCCAGCTGTTATTTAAGGAACTATGAACTGAATGGACCCTAAAGTCAAAACAGAGGATATGTAATACTATCATTCTTAACTTCAGCCTAGTTCAAAATCTGAAAAAAGATGAATCTCATCAATCATACCTTTAATGCTACAAGAAGAGTCACAGTCTCCACAGAATAATAACCTCTGTCTACATAGTCACCCATGAATAGATAGTTTGTATCTGGTGATTTTCCACCAATTCTAAAGAGTTCCATAAGGTCATGGAATTGGCCATGTACATCTCCACAGACGGTAACAGGACAACGAACCTCTTGCACATTTGATTCTTTTGTTAAAATTTCCTTAGCCTGTTAGAAAAACAAAAACAATTTAAAAATTTTATTACAAATTTAAAGGTAACACTTCTTTCCTACTAAAACAAAACCTTGGAGAAAGCACTTGGAAGCATGCCTTATAAATGCATAAGATAAAAACCACACAATTAGATATCACTTTACTAGTATAGCTATAATAAGTAAGTCTGATAAAACAAATACTTGCAAAGATGGAAAAACTGAAACCCTTATATGCTGTTAGGAATACAAAAGGCTGCAGCTGCTACTGAAAACAATTTGGCAGTTTTTCCAAAAGTTAAAATTACTATAGTAATCCCACTCTCAGGTATATACTTAAAATAGAGATACGCTTACAGTATTCACAGCAGTATTATTCAAAATAGTTAAAAAGTGGAAACTACTCCTATTTACCACCTCCTAAATGGATAAGAAGGAATACAATGGAATATTACTTAGCAGTAAAAAATGAAGTACTATTATATACTACAGTTTTGAAAACATTATGCTATGTGAGAAGCCAGTTACAAATGGTTACACAGTGTACAATTCTATTTACATGCAATGTCCAGAATAGGCACAGCTATAGAGGTAGAAGACTGCAGGGACTGGGGAGCTGAGAAATTTAAGATTTCTTTCATGGATAATGAAAACATTCTAATATTGTGACGGACACACAGATAAATGTATTTAAAGGTACTGAACTATATATTCTAAGTGAGTAAACTACATGGTAGAGGAATTTTATCTCAATGAAGCCGTGTTTTAAAAAGTAATCTGAAGCCAGGGACTTAGCTCAGGAGCACAATGCCTGCCTGGCAAGCATGAGGTCATGAGTTTGATTCTTGGTACCCCTCCCCAAAAAAGTAATCTGCCAGGTATGGTAGCACACACTTATAATCCTAGCACTCAGGAGGCTGAGGCAGGATTCCCTGGGCTACAAAGTAAGTTCAAGGTCAGCCTAAACTGCATAGTGAAACCCTGCCTCAAAAAGACCAATAATAATGATAACAATCATCTTATAAATTTCAAAGTTCAGTGAAATGTAATTCATGCTTATACAAATCCCTGTACAAACACATTCTTATACCAATTTTAAGCCAATATTCAAACTTCACCTTTTTCTCATGATGCTGGGTGCAGGACTTCATACATGTGAGGCATACACTGGGCTACACACCTGCCCCTCACTCTCAACCTTTCTATTCCAAGTATCTTTTCTTTTTAACTCTATTAATTCATTCATTCATTCGTTTATTGGTCTTTTGAGACAGGGCCTCTCTATGCAGTTCAGGCTGGCCTTGAGCTCACTTTGTAGCCCAGGTTGGTCTCGAACTTGCAATGATCCCCCTGCCTCAGGCTCCTGAGTGCTAGAATTACAGGCATGCGTCACCATGTCCGGCTATCTTTTCTTTTTAGAATTAGGTTAGAACCTCCCACTAGGAGGCTGTCACATATAGGATTTATGTATAAATGCTGGCAAGTTAAATGTCTTGACTAAATACAAGGTCATTAACAGCTAACATATCTAGTACTTTGCCCAATAGGACAAAAAGAGCCCAGAATAAAAAAAAAGTTAAAAAGCCTTTAAAGTAACAAAGACAGATAGGATGAAAGTGTATATGCCTCCCCAGCAACTTTAGAGAGGGTCTAGTAAGCCCTACTTTGGGCTTATTTACTTGTTACATACAAAACTCCAATGAACTATGTATTATTTCTAGGTCTATGACAAATTGAAGATCACTGAAGAGCTAGGAATTGGGGTCAAACAGATATGCAAATGGAGAAGAAAACAACCAGATGATGTGATAGCAGAAGCAACACAAATAAAAGTCAAATGGCATTCTGTATGAAGTGTAAAGTAGAACCTGCTATAGGACAAACTAAGAATGGCCAGAGAATGCAATTTTAGGGACAGATGATTCTCTGCTCTTTCAGTGATTTGATAATCTAAAGACCATTTAAAATCATGACTTGAGTTTCCATATGCACAGTATCAATTCCCATTGCACTGTATCTGTTAATATTGAAATTTTTGTGTTACTTAAGTGTGAAACAGTAACTTAATTTGCACCCAGTAACTTTTTAAAAGTAGTTTTTCAAGTTTATTGCTCACTGCCTACCTACCTGCCGCCTTCTTTTTTTGTGTGTGAAAAGCCTACTCACAAATTTAATTTCTTACTAGGTTGTTTACATTTTCTCTATTTGTGACATTTTTTTTGGGGGGGGTCGTTTCTATATTTTAAAGTAGCCCAATTTATCACTCTTCGTTCTTTAGGTCTGTGCTGTTTGGGCCTTGTTTTAAGAATTGTCCCCTACAAAAAGGTAAAAAAGACACTTCTGTATCCTATACTTTTACCCCTTAAATTGTTTTTCATATTTAACAAGTCTTTAATCCAGCTGGCATGCTGTGTTGCATAATGAAGAGGGTTTTTTTTTTTTTTTTGGACTCTGTTATTTATCATATAGTACTCTCCGTTTTTTATTAATTCAAAATGTCATCTCTGCTACGCTGTTGTAAAGATTCATGCAAGTTTCTGGATGAACCTGCTCTGAACACAAACTCCATCATCACAGGTTCCCTTAAAATCCTCTTCTCTGAAGGAGCTATATTTTGAACTGCCAGCTGTTACTGTTGATGGCGACCTTGCCTGGGGCCCTGAGCTGGCTGCAGTACAAGCCAGAGCTGAGCTTGCTAGGTGCTCATTCTGAGCCCCAACTACTGGGGGCTGCTCTTCCCTGTGGTAGTATATGGGCTCTGGCTTCCTGATAAGTGTCAAGGGAGTATTTTGGAAATACATGAGGCCCCCTCCATGGAGTGAAGCTTAACCAGGGGAGAGAGAAAAAAGTGAAGTAGAGAAATAAACTGCCACCATGTTTCTCCTCCTCTGCTTATTCTTAACTATGTGGATAGTTCTGGTCCTTTCAATGAAGCCTTCCATGTAAGTTTTAGAGCTTGCCGAGTTCCATGAAAATCCTGTTGGGACTGTGAAACCACACTGCACTTACAAATTAATTTTAGGTAAGTGGACATCTTTAAGATACCAGCTCTTGGCCTGGGGATTTAGCTTGGTGGTGCAGTGCCCACCTGGCAAGTGTGCAGTCCTGAGCTCGATTCTGGATACTGCCCCCCACAAAAACCCCAGCTCTCTCCACTGATGAGTCAAGTACTGGTCATCATTCACTGAGATTCGCTGTATTCTTTAATCGAGTCTAACTGTCTCTAGGGTCTTTTTGTTGTTGCTGTAGTTGGACGTGTAAGTCATGTGCTATCTAACGACTTTAGGTTGGCAACAGGCTGCATATACAGGAGCCCCCAAGTGGTGGCGGGGCTGAGAAGTCCTCCTGTCAGCCCCCCACACCGTAGCTGTTCTAACACTGCACACATTACTCACATGCTTGTGGTGACGGCAGTATACACAAAGTTGTGCCACCAGGCATATGACAGGATATAATCGCACAGGCAATTCCATATGGCATATGATACCTGACGATAAACACTTTGTCACTGGTTTTTGGTCAACATCACTATACTTTCTGTTAGAGTGTACTCTTTCTATTGTGCTTACAAAAATAGTACACTGTCTTATGCTGGCAACAACTTCAAACATCTGTGTATTCTGCATCATTGTGTATACTTACTGTATCATTTCTTCCAGTGTTTCTGTTCATCTTCAGTTTAAGTGCCCTGACATTACCATGATGCAGTCACTTCCTGCTGCATTTCTTAGAATATACTCACACTGCTAAGTGAAGCAGGACTATAATTCAAGGTAATTTTATAGTTGATACTACTAAAATACTACTTCTGGAGTCAGTCTAATACTCCTATGCCTGTGGCATGCAATAAATTTTAGTTTTTTTTTTTTTTTTTAGACAAGGTCTCACTATACGGTGCAGGCTTGCCTTGAACTTGCAGTGATCCTCCTGTGTCAGCCTTCCTGAGTCCTGGGATTAAAGGTATATGCCACCACATCCAGCAAATTTTAAATTTTTGTGTGCCCCTCTTCCTGTTTAAAAATATAAATATTGGAGATGGGCATGGTGGCATACACCTGTAATCCCAGCATGTGGGAAGGCTGAGGCAGGAAGATCACTGCAAGTTTGAGGCCAGCCTGCACTATACAAGACCCTGTCTTAAAAAAAAAAAAGTACATTTTTGTATGTATGTATGTATGTATGTGTGTGTGTGTGTGTGTGTGTATATATATATATATATATATATATATATATAAATATATATATATATAAATAGAGAGAGAGAGAGAGAGAGAGAGAGAGAGAGAGAAGGTTTACATGTTTACATGTGCATTAGCCCTGGGAGCCAAACCAAGGGCCTTGTTATGCTAGGGAATGCTCTACTAATGAGTCACACCTCCAGTCTATTCCTTACTGGCAGTTTTTATATAATGCTCTTGTGTGCAACCTTGTATTCTACCTCTGGGTTACTGCTCAGCTCTACATAATCTTCTTGTAAGATGAATGCATACTGAACTACCTTTAATGCTTTGGACACATTATAAAATAGTTTCCTTCTCCCTTTACAACTTTCCTAACAGTATAGTGCCAGTATAGTGCTGAGCAGAAAGCACTTTTCTGCGCCCCAGTGCTGCCATCTTTTCAGTCAGGAGACTTCTGCGGAGAGCTATGGTACATACCTCTTTTCAAGTCAAGGAAGCTGTTCCTAAATAACATTTTTAGATACAAAATGGTCTTCATTTGATAGGATTGTTTTTATCACCTACTGGCAAAGTCTTTTTCCTCTATTAATGTGATACCAGTAATATCCTATGGTTGTTCTTGCATTCCTAGGCTAAATTATTTTGCTCATAAAGTATTTTAAAAACACAAAGCTGCAGCCGATGTTTCTGGACCCCCACTGTGAGGTAGAGCCCTTGAAAAGGTCGTAACACAGCAGTTCAGAAGAAAGGAACAGAGCTAAGTAATAGAGAAAATACTTTCTCTTGAAATGGATTTACCTGTGTCCTTAGATGAGCTAGAAAGTATCCAACATCTTACAAAACAGTTCATTAGTGGGGTGTGCTTAAGTATAAAGAAGGTGGCCTTGGAGCACACAGATTCCTTGGACTTCAGAAAGTTAAAGGAATCATGTAAGCACGGTTGGCCACAAAGTAAGACTGCTGAAGTAAATGCAAAACAAGAGAAATTCTCACAGCATGCAGAAGAAAAAACCAAGGAAATTAAGGTAGAAAAGGAGAGGGCCACTCCAGCAGACACAATCTACATGTAGCAGGCATACCTGAAACACAGGACAAAGCAAATGAAGCCAGAGCAATAACTAAGGAACTAACTGAAGAAACTCTCTAGCGTTAAAGAACAAAGTAGGCCTGCAAATAAAGCCTCACAAGGTACCTTTAAAATTTAACAAAAAGAAAGCAACACTTAGACATATCCTGGTAACTCTTTGAAGAAAAAAATTAGGCCAGGCATGGTGGCGCACACCTATAATTTCAGCAGTTGGGAGGCTGAGGCAGGAGGATTCCTGTGAGTTCGAGGCCAGCCTCAGCTACAAAAGGAGTTAAAAGTCAGCTTGAACTGCATAGTGAAACTGTCTCTAAAGAAAAAAAGAAAAAGAAAAAGAAAACAAAATTTCCAAGTAACCAGACATCGAAAACAGGTCACCTATAAAGGGGCAAAAGTCAGACTGACCTTTTATTTTTCTCTTGCAATTAATTCTAAATCCCAGAAGACAACAGAACAACATCTACGGTGATTTAAGGGAAAATAAATTTGAACCAGGAATTAGACACACCATCAAGTTAGTATTTCTGTATGAAGGCAACTGGGAGACATTCTCAGATACCAAAGGATTAAGAAAGTATGTCGAAGCTGGGCATGGTGGCGCAGGCCTGTAATTCTAGCATTTGGGAGGCGGAACAGGAGGATCATTGTGGGTTCGAGGCCAGCCTGGGCTACAAAGTGAGCTCAAGGCCAGTCTGAACTGAATAGCGAGACCCTGTCTCAAAAAGAGAGGGAAAAAAAAAAGTTGCTATAGTCAACAGAGGGAAGAAAAAATAATTATATGAAAAATTTGATGGTTAAAACTAGTTAACACAAAGTCTAAAATTGTTACATATAGGGTAATAAATAGAAAATAGATATATAAACTAGATCTAAAATTTTCAGTTTGTGGAACTTTACACTGTCAAAGTGCATGCCAAATATTCAACGTATTAGGCAAATAATTACTGTTTTACTTTTGCCATGTAATATTATAGATAAAGATGCATGTTAAACCAAATGTATGCTGGATGAAAGTGCTTTGTCAGCGTGGACAAGTACAGTAAAGACATTCTAAATGTTAAACCTAACAAAATTGAAAATGATAGTTTTATTTCCCTTAAAAAAACCTCAGCAAGTTCCAAATGTTAATATTGATAATGTAATGAGAAAATTTCAAATGCACTGGTTGGGGAGGGATGGATACATTTGAAATACTGACAGGGAAAACCAGAAATTACTACATCAGATGGTAGTTAACAAAAGCCAATCTGTCATTGAGTCGTTGACAAAAAATAGGACACACACACACACACACACACACACACACACACACACACCCCTTCTCTTTCTTTCTCTTCTTCTCCCTCTCCCCCGCCTTCCAAATTTCTGGAACTGAAAAGTGAAAAACTAAAAAAAGAAGCAAAAGAATCATCACATTAAAATTTGCACAAAGACACTGAGAGAGGTAGAGATGAGTTAACTCATAAACTGGTTAAATTCCCAATTAATAAGATCCAAGTTGAGAAATAAAATTAATTTCTGATCTAAGACATTCACATTTGTATGAAATAAAAGTTAAAGGGTTTAAAGATAATACAAATTCTTTAGG
The DNA here is from genome assembly GCA_004027595.1 of Dinomys branickii. NCBI lineage: Eukaryota > Metazoa > Chordata > Mammalia > Rodentia > Dinomyidae > Dinomys > Dinomys branickii. The sequence continues at coordinate 25,034 of PVLD010015125.1, read as the reverse complement.
TCATGAAATGGAGAGTGACATTTTTATTAGGCAGAAGTAAAGATATTACAATCTATTTCACATTTAAGAAACTATGTGGCACTCATATTTAAGATTTTTGTCCATTATCTTGACATGGGTGGGAATTTTACTTTTGTAAACCAATATAGACACACACACACACACACACACACACACACACACACACACTTTTTCTGCTTATTTTTTTGAGACAGGATCTTGCTATTATATAGTTCAGGCTGGCCTCAAAACCTCAGCAGTCCTCCTGCCTCAGTCTCCCAAGTGCTGGGATTACAAGCATGTACCACCATGCCTAGCTAGGTATACACATTTTAAAACAAAAAATCAGTGCATTTGATATTACTTAAAATTCACCAATTAATCTTTCAACTAAAGAGAAGACACAGCAAAACAAAACATAACAAAACCAACCACCTGATTTTATCATACGTGTGTTCTTATGAGCAAAGATCTACACTTGGGGCTGGGGGTGTAGGCCATTGTTAGAGCATATATGTTTGGTGTAAGTAAGGACCTGGGAGTTCAATCTCCAGAACCAAACAACTAACTATACTTTGGTAACTTTGTCTAGTTTTGATTTATCGAAGTGCTACTACCTTCATAAAATAAAATAATGAAACCTTTTCTTTTTGTCCACTGGAAAATAGCATAAGATATGGATTGTAAGTCAGATGTGGTGGCACATGCCTGTGATCCTAGCACTCAGGAGGCTGAAACAGGAGGATCGCTCCAAGTTTCAGGTTAGTCTGTGCTTTACAGTGAGTTCAACGTAAGCCTGAACTACACAGCAAGAACTTCTCTCAAAAAAAAAAAAAAGAAGAAAAAATAGATTACACACTTGCTCTTTAATAAAATTTATCTCTAAAATAAGTTGGGCTTTCTTTTGGATGGTGATTACATTCACACTTTCTTTAATGGCTAGTTAGATGTAAACATGTGTTTTGTGTCTTTAATCAATTTTAGTAGTTTTCTTACAAACTATATATTCACTTAAATTTAAAATTTTATCAATTTATAGCATTCTTGTGATTAAAACCTTTTATTAAGTCTTCATTTATGCCACCACTCATTGTTCTCCTAAATGAAACTTCCCAGATGTTTCTATTTCATGTCTATAAATAATCAACATTTAATTATACTATTTCTCCCTGCTTTTTTCTAATCTTTGCTTTTACTTTTATCACTTCGTTCTCTATTTAGGTTGGAGCCTGTTCTTTTCTTAGTTATTTGAGTTAAAAATCTCAGCAATTTTTAATCTTTTTTCATAATACAGCACTTAGTGAAACATATTGTCCTGTCCATCCTTTTAAAAACTACTTATTTGGTACAGGGGCCTAAACCCAGTGTATGTACTTTGCCAATAATGTACAGCCCTCTATCCTGTCTTCTTCCACTTCCACTGCTTGTAATTATTTTGAATATTTTCTTTTGGGAGGCCATTTTTCTGTCATGTCCACTGTTTATTTTGCTATTAATTACTATTACTATTGCTTTTGCCCTCAATGCCCTTCCTAAACGTCTTTTCATCTCACTGTGTTACATTATTGTTTGACCTTCCCCATACCCTAGTGAGCTGAACACATGCAGAAATAAATATCTTCCTGTTTATTGGGTAAAGTTCGATTTTTCATTTTAAATTCTTTGGGCTGGGGATATAGCTCAATGGAATAAGCGCCTGCCTGGCAAATGCAAGGTCTTGAGTTCGATCCCCAGTACCACAGGAAAAAAAAATTCATTTTAAATTCTTTGTATATTGCTTCCTAACCTCTATTTTCATCTTTCTATAAATTACTTGCCATGTTCTGACTTTTCACTTTGTTGCTGAGCTGTCTAATCTTCTTACTCCGAAGTTGTGGGTCATTTACTGATTCCCACAGTACCATCCCTGAGACTGGTCTGTTTGCTCCAATTAGCTTGAGACTTGAAGCTGAGGTGAGAGCCCATAGAGGGTGTACAAACGCATTCGTTTCTGAGGCCCTTCTAAGAGCTCACCCCATTCACACGGGGGAATCCTCTCAGGCTTCGGACATGTTCCCTGTCACTGTGCCATGCCAGCATTCAATTCCGTCCCTGGCAGGCCCAGGCTCACTCTCCATCTCTCCCATCAGCCACTTACATTATTTCTCTCACAAAAGGAGAAATGAATTAAAAATTCCAGTTAGCTTTCTCTCTAGAGAGTTGAAGACATTAATGAAAACCCTTTGGGCTCTGCTGATGCACCGAAACAGTTCAGTTAGCGCTGGCTCCTCTCGTTTGGCTATTCCCCCTCCCCCATGTATCTGTCCACTTGCTGTTTGGATCACTGTTTGCAGAAAGAAAACCAAGTAATTATCCATTATACTTGAAGTTGGGAGTAATATGCTCTCTTCCATGTGTGAGAAAGACAGAAATGAAAATTACCTGATGTCAGCAAAGCTGCTTTCATACCCTACTAGTGGGAATTACTTTCACACATAATTCTTTGGAAAGTAATTTATGGTAGTTAACAAAGCGTAACATGATCGGAGGAAGCAAAGATTGCTAGCTGCCTACCTCTATATCCATTCTCCTCCTTTTCAATAATTAAATTGACTGTATTCCAACAGCCATACTTCCAGCTAAGAGATGCCATTTCCCAGCTATTTTGGTCAGCTTGGGATGCTTTAATAGATACCACAGCTTAAACATCAGTCATTTCTGACCAATCTGGTGAGATGTAAGGAAGTGTTAAGAAGACAATTCTTTATGGAGGGGCGAGTCCTTCATCACTATCCATTCTATTTCTTGGCATGTACAAATGTTAACTGGAACTGCAGCAGTCACAAAGCCAAGGGCTTCCCCCTAGCAATCCAAGACTAATGGAAGATGTACAGGGCTGAAAACATGTTCCCCAAAGATGTATTTATGAATATTATCCCTAATGACAAGAGATATGATTAAAGATCTCGAGGGAAGCTTGTCCTGGATTACTCTGGTGGGTACTAAATGCAATCGTGTGTATCCTCATAAGAGAACTCCGAGGGAACTCAGAGGGAAGAACTCCTCCCTCAGAGGGAACTCTGAGGCAAGCCCTCATGGAGAAAGCAATGTGAGGACAGTCTGAAGCGACGTGACCTGGGAATGTTGGCAGACAAAGAACAGATTTCTTCTGGAGCCTTCAGAGCCCTGTCAACACTTTGATTTTGGATTTTTAGCCTCCAGCACTGCAAGTGATTACATGCTGCTATTTTAAACCACAGTTTATAGTATTTATTACAGCAGCCACGAAACAAAACAACGACAAAAAAACTAATTCAGGAAGGTGCCTGTTTTCCTGGTAACTCTGTAGAGCTGCCATGTCATTCCCACATTCTGGATTGTCCTGTCACAGAAAAGTACAAACTGCTGCCTCTACTATTCTGGGTCTTCTGTCACATATTGCAAATATAACTCTTAACTGATACATGGTTACACTGCCAGAGCAAGCAACTCTGCTTTTAGACACTTAGGCTATGAGTAAGTACGTATGGCTCTGAATAAATACATTATATATGGATGTAAGTATGTTTGCTTTCAAGGGAGCAAACTGCAAACTACAACTGTCCATTGGATAATTAAGAAATGGTACGTCCAGAAAACAGAATAGTAAGTAACCACTGAGGACATTATTGAAGACGATTTAATATAAAAGGTATTTAATATATGTAAAAAAGCCAACTAATAAAACTAAATTATCACCTGTTTAATAAGGAAAAACATCTTGGGAGTTTCACATCAAGAAGTTTGCACAATCATGTTAGGGTCTCCAAACAGTTGGCTTAGCTCACCGAGGAAAAAGTATTACACAGATAGCCACGTCAAACAGAAGCATGAATGCACCAGAAGTTAAAGAAAAAAATTATTTATTTAAGAAGCAAAAGCCAATACCCCCAGTAAAATCACTGTCATTTGTTTATCAAGTCTCAAGTAACTAATTTTTCAAGTTGGAATAATCAACACTACCCAAACAGTTAAAACACAATCTTCCAATTATAAGAATTTAACAAGCTAATTCTATTTAAAAATCCACTGAAGAAAGCATTACCAAAAACAGAGGAAAGATTGTTTAATAAAAAATATCTGCAAGACACAATAGTTATTATCGTGGTAAGTCATTCACTTTGATACACACCATATACAGCAATCACTTGACACACTACATTTGTCTAGTGTTAGCAATAAGCCAGGCATTAAGAGACAAAAAAGATGAACAGGTAACCTCTCTAGCTTCAAACAACCTAGCTTTAACTGGCTCAACTAAAGAAAATTAAAACTTCTATACACAGAGATAAATGATCTGGAAAACGTTTACAGCACAACAGAAACACTGACATCTGCTAAATAAAGAGCTCTGTGAAGTGGCCGGGCACGGTGGCACAGACCTGTGATCCCAGCACTCTGGAGGTTGAGGGGGAATAGCTCTGCAAGCTGGAGGCCAGCCTGGGCTTCACCCTGAGACACTGCCTCAAAAAGAAAGAGTAGGAACACAGGGGCCCAGCGGAGAAGCAGGAAGACAGAGGAGGAGAAAGAAGACAGACAGGGAGGGTGAGGAGGAGGACAAGAGCAGGAAGGGGTACTGCTGTGTGGGTGGCACACACCAGTAATCCCAGCTACGCAGGCGCTGAGGCTGCAGAGTTCCAAATGAGGCCCGCCTGGGCAATGCAGCAAGACTCCAACTCAAAAGGAAGAGCTGGGGACGTAGTTCAGTGCTCCCTCAGGTCAACCCCCAGGACCACATTCTGAGAAACTATGAAACTATAGGACAGCTTCTGAGAATGCAAGGCATTTTTTGTCTAAATGGTTAAGTCAAAAAAAGCATGTAACTTTTTTATACCAACTGACTTAAAATGTCACAAAGTTTTTTTTTCTTCGGTATTTTAACAGAAAAATCAGTTAATTTTAACAGAAAATTTAGTTAATTTTCTAAATCTAGGTAGGTATTTCTTGGGGCTGGGGATGTAGTCATTGGTAGAACACTTAGCTAGTATGCAGGAAACTCTGGGTTTGAGCCTCAGCACTGCAAACACACGGGTTTGACTACATCTTTAACCACCCTTACCTATGCAAAACTCCCAAGTGTAGATCTCCAGGTTCTCTTTTACTTCTAAGATATCAAATATTCTTCCCAAGAGGTATGAGCAATGGAACCTATATATTTTTTTTACTAACTCATAATTAGTTAGAATAAGATTACATGTACATAAGCATTCCAGAAAGCACAGGCTCTCTTCACAGTTCTACTCTAATTGTGTAACCTTCAGGTCTACAACCTCCAGCTTCTTTAATTAGAGTAGGCAGCTAGGAGCCTGAATCTCTGAAATGTGAAGTCCTATCTTCCCCACGTACAGTCTAGAAATAGCTATTCTTTTTCCAACTGAAATTCTAAGGGTTTTTTTTTTTTTTCAGTTGTGTGGCAAGACATTTTATTATTCCATCACTGAAAACATCTTTTTTTTTTTTAGTACTGGAAATTGAACTCAGTACCTTGTGCTTGCCAGGCAGGCATTTATGCCTCTGAGCCCCTGCCCTCTTTTTTTTTTTGGAATTTGTAAAGGGGGAACTTTAAACTGTGGATTTATCTTTCTCACTTAACAAGAAGCCTGAAGTAGGCAGCACTGGATTGGTGCAGATTCTCAACAGTGATTAAGGTAGCAAACAAACTACTGTGTCACAGCCACAAAATATCTCTAGGTCCTACACCTGGTATGTATCTTAGATTTCAGAAGTCACCAGGAGGCAGAACGTGGGAAATGAGTTCATGCTAGTGTCGTCTGTCTACTGTATAAATCCTCAGTGAAGGCCTGTCAGACAGCTTACTGGCCAGCACAGACAAACATTTCCCTTTGGCTGGGCCAACTTGAGGTGCTCAGAACGAGGGCAGAGTTGCTACACAGAGTAATTCCAGTTGAAACTGAACAGAATTTGAGAGATTATTAAGCTTCTACAGGGTATGACAAGTAGCTTGACAAGTGGCTCAGGAATGTCGACAATCACAAGTGCAACAGTATTCTTACCTGAAATCAAGTTCATTCCGTAAGATAGCTTCTAATATTATTTATTTAAAAAATTCCAATTATGTATCACAATCATATACTACTAATACCTAAACTGAAAAGCATAGATTACTATGAAGTTCAATTTCAGTTCAATTAAAACAAAGCAAAAATGCTTGATGGAGAATTTAAACTCTAAAATGGAAACTGTCTCCACATGACTATTATTTACAGCATTATTTTTAAAAACGAAATTTAAAAGCACCAAAGTATAATTATCCAATTCACCTTAACCCAGCAAGGGTTTTATAAAATCTAAGATGGGTTAAGAAGTGATACAGAATAAACACTTGAGTATGCTTTATTAACACTTCCTTAGCTTTTATCTATATAACGTGAGAAGAGCCTTCTGTCAGACCAAGGTGAGCCTTTCCCACCTCCCTCAAGTATCTTTATTCCACTGTTCTGATCCCCAAGGTAGCCAGGCAGCATGGTGGCGCAAGTCCTTAATCCTAGCTACTTGGGAGGCTGCAGTGGTATGATCTCAAGTTTGAGATCAGCTCAGGCAACTCAGCAAAACTGTACAAAAAAAAAGAGGCCAGCGGTCTAACTCAGAAGTAGTTTTCTTGCCAAGAATCAAGCATGAGTTAGTCCTCTAGTACTGAGAAAAAAAATAACAAATACAGATTCCTAATGTTTTAAAAACATCCTTTAAATAATAAAACCCTTAAAAATCATTTTGGTTTATTTTCAGGGAAACAATGTGTTGGATCGGCAGAAGTGTACAGTTCACATAATACTTTTAATTCTCAATGTAAAAGCCTGTGGTGCTCCCCCAAGACCACCCCAGGTTCAGTGACTGATAAAGAGGACTCACAGAACAAAGCACAACATAGTTATATTCATGGCTATGATTTACCACAGTGAAAGGACACAAAATAGGCAACAGTAAAAACATGTAAGTCCTGAGGGAACCAGGTATGCTGAGCTTCTACATGTCCCAGAGCATTCACACAGAATGCTCTCAGTGCCCAAGTTGTGACACAAGTGAAGAGCTGTCCACAGGGAAGCACACGAGAGGCACAGTGCCTAACTTTTGTAACTGGGGCTGTCCTGTGCCTGCCTAACTTGTACTAAAATTCCACACTTTCCAAGTAAACAGTTTGGGCACAGGGAGCCTTACAGGTGGAAATCCTCCTCAAATCCCACTTTCCAGATACCAGCTGAGGGACCTCTGTAGGAAGGCCTTTCTACAGAAGTCTCAGAACTGCTAACTTGGTTCTACATACTTATGATTCATCTGATCCTTACAAATGTTTTAAAATGTGATTTAGTCATGCATCTGTTGGTAGGCATAGAGATTGATAGATAAAATATGATATTTATAAACAATGGAGAACTACTCTGACATAAAGAATGATGAATTTGAGGCATTCATAGGATGTACTTTGAGACCATAATATTAAGTAAAATAAATCATGCACAAGCTTACACAGTGCTTGGCTTCTCTCATAAGGAACGTGATGGTAAGTGCCACGCGGTAGAGACACATCTAGGGAGTAAGCTACTATGGCTAAATATACTATATTGCTAGATGGCTGTATCTATTCAAAATTCTTCCCTTCTCAGCATCTAAGAAATATTCTTGGTAGGAAGATGTGGCTCAGTGGTAGCATGTGTTTAACACATGTGAACCCTGTTTTGATGCCTATCCCCTTCCAGAAAGAGGTGGGCTAGGCATGGTGATACATACCTGTAATTCTACCACTCAGGGAGGGTGAGGCAGAAGGATAACAAATTCAAGCCCAGCATGGGCAACTTAGTGAGATTACCTCAACAAGTAAAATGGGCGAGGCATATAGTTCAGGCAAGTGCTTACTCCACTGAGGTATATCCCCAGCCCCCTGAGGCATGTAGTTCAGCGCGAAGACCTTGGCTTCAATCCCTACTATCGCAAAAACAGAAACAAAAATGTTCTTGCTATTTTATAAAATTAAAATATACTTCAGTGAATTAAGAAATAAAGCTTTGAGAGTGACATCTAGATATAACAGGAAGAACGAAGTATTTATTTTCCCTTTATTCATGGTTTAGGAATACAGACTGTTTAAATGTATTTGATTCTTCATTTACTTCCCAACTAGTAATGTTTGGTTTTTGTGGTGATGTCCACTGCCAGAGCCATATTAACCAAAATTTACAAGATTACCTCCCTTTTTTTTTAATCTCTGTGTGTGCATGCATATGTGCGGTAACCAGGGACTGAATCCACGGCTTGTGCACTGAGCTCTCTCTCCACTCCCTCCCTTTAATTTTTACTTTGACAGTTGCCCAGGGGGGACTCAAATTTGTGATCCTACTACTACTGCATGAGTTTGAGGTCAGCCTTGGCTACAATAATGAGACTCAGTCTCAAAAAACCGATTAAAAAAAGTGATCTTCCTGCCTCAGCCTCCCATAAAGCTGGGAATGCAGGCACACACCACTACAGCATTTGCTCTTGGCAGTATACAAATTCTTTTCCTGCCTTCTATTTCTATACAAATCATGTGCTCCAGTGCATTGGTGGTATCCCTCACTCTAGGCTAATTAAAAGCAGGCAACAGAACAGAATCTCTGAAACAGTTGAGATCAGATGAAGTTAAAAATCCTTAAGACTAATTAATATAAGCAAGGTGCCTGTCTTTTTAAAGTTAGGAGGTGCTTCTATAAGTGAGAACTGACCTCCTCCCCCTTTTAATACAAGGAAATGAACTTTTCCTTTCATTTCAATGTCAAGTGTCCATATGTCAAGCAATTCCAACAAATATACATTAAGAATAAGTCATGTACTCTCCAAAATTTTAAAAATTAGGTATGAGTATGTGCACAGGTCACGATAAAAGTAAAACAGTTTTAGGATGTGATATAGCTATGATCCCACTTCAATATACCATAAACATCTCTCCACTCCACACAGACAGAAAACAAGGTTGGGAAGATTTTACACAGTGGCAGGTAGGGACGATGGATACCAATAGCATGTCACACATTTCTAATGTTCTTGATATTAAAAAAAATAATGTAAGCTGGGCATGGTGGCACACACGTATAATCCCTGGACTTTGGGAGGCTGTGACAAGAAAATCAAGAGGGGTGTGGGCATGGCCCCACCTGAAGGCCCTGGGTTCAATCTCCAGTACCGCACCAAAAACCCAAACAAACCAAAAAAAACCAACGAAGTTAAATTACATTACTTTCCAAACTGAAAAGTAACTTTCAAAACCTCAAAATAAATTCTAAATAATAATATTTCATAATAACCACTGTGTAATATCGTATGACAGAATTTTCTCCAGCCATAAAAAGAATGAAGTACTGACAAACGCAATATGAAAGAATCCTGAAAACACAAATTGCAATATTAAAAGGTGACTTTTTGGCATATAAATTAATTTCAATTTTTAAAAGCTGAGGGTATAATTACCCTCACTCAAATAATAAATTAAACAAGAAAAAATTTTGTTAGTCTATAAATCATTACATCAACAGTACGTATGCATTATAATTAAGTGTCACTGCTTCAAAAATGATCACAGTATACCAGTTACTAAGTTCACAGACAGCTGGGCATTGTGGCTCACACCTGTAATTCCAGCACTCAGGTGGCTGAGGCTGGAGGATTGCCACAAATTTGAGGCCAGCCAGTGGTACCTACATACAGTGAGTTCAAGTCCAGCCTGAACTAAAGATCTTGTCTCCAAAATAAGGGGGCGGGGGGAAGTTCCTACAGACAGCAAAATGTGTATACCTCCTGTCTTGCAGTAATAAACTCATGTGACCTTTACAAAAATGTATATTCATAGGAAGGACTGGCCAGTGATGACACTACAGCAAAGAAAACAGTACTGCTGGAAACGAAATTTAAAAGTATGTAAGGGAGCTGGCTGACTGGGAATCCTGGCACTGCTGCCACTGGGAGCTCTAGATATGCAGCCAGGGACCCTGCAACTTACATAAACTTAGGGAGATAAATAAAAAAGCAAACATAGACATAAATGAGGAAAGTCACTGTGACCAGTGGATCAACATGTGCCAGAGGAAATGACATTGGCAAAGGTCTTCTTAAAGAAATTCTGAGATATTTTGTTACACAGAAGGCGCAAAGAAAATACGGGAAGCTGACCCTGACTTAGGAAAGAGTACGGCAATTCATCACTGGGTAACTAAGATGCACACTCCTGCTCTCACATAACAACATAAGCACAATTCAAGCTATTCCCTATACATTTTTTTCAAAGAATATCATTTTTTTTCCCCCTGGGGATTTTTTTTGCCCAGGGACCACTGCATGACCAGGCAACGGCTCCTACTACTGAGCTATACTCCTAGCCTTTACTTTATTATTTTATTTTTTATTTTTAAAAAAATAAAAGTACAAAAACATATTAACAAACAGACACCAATTAGCATAAAAAATAGTACAATCACAACTGATCTATAGACAAGGTGACATGGTCTCAACAGTGGTTATTGCTTTATCCACTGCTAGCCTTTACTTTAATGTTTTTAAAAAATTATTGTTGGGCCTGGTGGTGCACATCTGTAATTCCAGCTCTTGAAAGGCTGAGGCAGGAGGATTGTTACGAGTTTGAGACCAGTTTGGGCTACAAAACAAGTGCAAGGCCAGCCTGAACTGCACAGGGAGACCCTGTCTCAAAAAGACCAAAAAAAGGAGAAAGCCCCCAAATAAAATATGGATAGCAGGGCATGGTGGTACCAACACTTGGGAGGCTGTGGTAGGAGGATTGCTGTGAGTTCGAGGCCAGCCTGGGCTACAAAGTGAGTTCAAAGACAGCCTGAACTGTAGAGCAAGACCCTGTCTCCTCCACCCCCCAAAAAAGGATAACTTTATCAGAATCTTGGCATATATTATAAGTGGCATCTCTCAAACTGCAATCTTGAATCTCTGCATATTAATATGTGATTTTTTTTTTTTTAAATACTAGGACTCAAACTCAGGACCTTGCACTTGCCAGGCAGGCCCTGTACTGCTGAACTAAAACCCCGGCCCTGTGATTTTTTAAAATTAAGCTTTATACTGGATGTAGGGTGGATGCTGGTGATCTCAGCACACAGGAGACTGAGTCAAGATCAGAGGTTAAGGCTCATGTGGGATGTATACATGATTTCCTCAAGTACTAAAAATGAGTTTTTTTCCTTCCCCAACAAACTCAGGCAGCTAGTTACAAAACTCACTTTCTCATTTACCAAAAAACCTAGGTGTTACTTTGCAAGGTGGAGAGAGAAGTCTGAAAAAATTGACAGAGTAGGCTACATTTTGATATACAGGCTGGGCTGGACCACACAGTGTGACCCAATCTCAAAAACAAAAACAAAAAAGAAACAGCCAACCCCCCCCCCCAAAATGCAGTTTTTTGGACCTGCCCAAGACAAAAATCAGTCTCTAGGATGGAGGAGAAGAATCTCAATTTTTAAATTTCCTTTCCACACAGTTTTCATGCACATTGTAAAGTGTAAGGGAAAGACTGACATTTTACTACATGAAAACCCTAGTTACCACCTCTCCTACAAACTGTCAAAGAACAAACATTTTAGAACAGCTAACTCAGGAAGTGTTAGATAACATTATTATTAGTAAGAGGAAAGTCCTCATTGAAGTTACTTTTAACGTAAATTAGGTCTGCATTTCACTATATTTGAAGGAGAATTTACAAGGCAAACAAGTTCAAGACAAAAATTCCTATCTAATCCAACATCTATGCAAAATTCTCCTACGGATTAGGTTATGTTAGTGATTTTAATACTATTCTCCTAGAAAAAACTAAATTCAGAAAATGGAATTTAGGAAAAGTTATTGGGCATCAGTTTTATCTCAAGTATTTTGGTTTCCTTGCACTAAGACTCCAATAACCAAGTCCTTCAGAGTGTGCCTTGCAGATAACACTGTGACAGGAAAAGTTGTGAAAGCTTAAGATTAATGAAAGGCAAATAAAACTACACAATGAAAAACATTTTATGATGTAAACATCCTCACTATATCTACCCAGGTAGATGATTTTACATATCATATTTAAAATCAAGAAATGACCTAATTCAACAAAGTCTATTGTCTAGTAATTGCCAACAGTCCATGTTAATCTCATCTGGTTTAATTCCTTTACCTGTCAGCTAAAACAGGCTATGTTAGAAAAGCATAGAAATAATGATTTGTCTAGTTAGCAGAATTGGATCTTAACCTCATATCCACTGTAACCATGTCATTCTTTGTTTTAGCCAGAAAGGAGCTATTTTTCATATCACTACATTTTAGACTTTTATCAGTGGCTACAAGGCTGACAGTAATCTTGCCACAATGTTCAAGGGAAAATTTAAAACTACCGATGTCTTTTTGGCTATTAAGAGCATTACCTTTTTTAAACATCTGCAAACTATCAAGAAAGTAATCTACATTTTTCACAACTCACAAAAATTCCTCATTTTTGCTGGGTGTGGTAGCGCATGCCTGTAATCTCAGCACTTGGGAGGCTAAGGCAGGAGAATGATCATAAATTGAAGGCCAGCCTGGGTGTTATGGTTTATACATTGTGTCAACTTGGGGAATCTGGAGGTTTAACTGAATGATTCAGCAGGAAGCTGGGGTGCTTACTTTGTACACATCCTGAGCCTGTGGAAGAGGAAGGCATGGAGACTGTGTGAGAGTTACACGCCCCCTGGGAGGGGATAGGCGGTTTACAATGTAAGGGAAGCAAACGCTGTTTGCAGCCATTCCTCCCTTTTTGCTGCTTGTTTTGCTGTGCTCTGCTGCCATGAACAGTTTGCCCTCTGCCATCTGTCACTCTGCCTCAGAACCAGCAAAGTATGGACTGAGACCTCCACAAACCGTAAGCGAAATAAACCTTTCTTTCCTTCATTTTGGATGTTGGGTATTTTGTCACAGCAACGAAAGAAAAGTAACCAAGACACTGGGCTACATACTGAGATCAAAGCCAGGCTGAACAAGACCCTGTCTCAAAAACTATTAGAAAAAAGTGTTCTTCTTTTACCACGATCCCATTTTTATCAAGATGATAGTGGGCATTCAGAACCGAAGGGTGCCATTTTACACTGCAACTGAAGCAGGTAAAATCCTAAGGATGTTTCTGCTTATTTTAAGGCTGAAGCCAGAACCTAGAGACATACCCAGGTTCAATGTGAAGTTTACGTATCTGTACTACAAAAGCCTAAAGGTACTTTATATTCATTTGAATAAAGATTTACCAGCACACAAATTTATTAAATTTCCCTCTATCCAGAATATCATCATCCACAGTTTCTTAGTTATGAAATAAAATTTATCAGGTCAGAGAGTAAAATTTTTTTTCTTTTCCAGAAAAGCATTAAACACAGTTTTAGCTACAGAAATATCCCAAGAAATGCCAGATTGGCTCTTGGGCACATCTTTAAAAATTACTGTGTGTACCTACCGCTGTTGCAAGAATGAACAAGGACTTTCTCTGCTCACATAAGAGGCAAAATTACAATTAGTTTCAAAAGCTGGATTGCTAATGTAGATTAGTGTGAAAAATAGTCTTACTGTTTTATGCCAAGTTTTCTTCCCTAGATAGAAATTAACCTCAGAAGCCAGTCACACTGAACCATTCTTATCCTTGCTCTGGTAGTCATTTGTCCACTGGCACTAGAACAGATTTTATTTTTGCCACTATATCAAAATAAGGCCCTTACTAGGGCCACTTTGGTCTTGATTTCAGGGACAGCTCCAGCTTTTAATGCAATTTAAATTAGAACAGGAACTTGAGGGGGAAAACTATCACCTTATAATGCTAATTTTTAGAATGGTACTCCATATAGAACCGAAATCATGTCATTAAAAAACTGTAGTCAAAAGGAATTTAAAAATAAGATGAGTTTATGTTTTGCTTATGTTCTTCTTACTTACCTCTCACACTTGCTCTTTAAGGGTGAGCATCAAGACCAAATTATAGTAAAGTTACTTCACGAAACTGCTACACATATCCCAGTACTTCGTGGTTTTTCTCGGTTTTTTTTTTTTTTGGAGATGGGGTTTCACTATACAGTTCAGAATGACCTTGAACTCACTATGTAGCCTAGGCTGCCCTTGAACTCACAGCGATCCTCCTGCCTCAGTCTCCCAAATGCTGGTATTACAAGCATGTGCCACTGTTGTGCTTTTTGTATTGATGCTGTACAATCAACCCAAGAGATCAGTAAATATCCCTGTCTCATGGTAAGACACTGGAAGTGCAGAGAGACCAGTAGCTAGCAGGTTATGGAGCAGGATTTGCACTGGGTCTGCATTTACATGTGTTACAGAAAATCAACTTGTGCCTGAGGTTAGAACACAGAAAGGAGATACAGCAATATGATCATATTCCCCATTCCTACAGCGACTCCGGCAAACGGGGCAGACAGAAAGATAAACAATGAGCGATGTTCTGTGGATAAGAATATTTTTAAAACTCTACCATTTAAACTCTTACAGGAAGGGGCTGAGGATATAGCTCAGTGGAATAAGCGCTTGCCTAGCAAGCGCAGGGTCCTGAGTTCGATCCCCAGTACCACCAAAAAAAAAAACAAAAACAAAAACAAAAACCTCTTAAAGGTACTGTGTATTATATATACCTATAAAGTCTTAGGAATGGGGGCAGTCCAATTTATTTAGGAGTTGAAGAAAAATAATCTCTTGACAAACCCTGACAGCTTCCTCAGTGATTTTGAACGCTCACATACAACTACTTCAAAGTAGTGGTGGAGCATTTTTCTGTAACAATGTACCTTAAAAATATTAGAAAGTCAAAGGGGAATGAATATTCATTCAACTACCACTTTGCCTATAACTTCAAATTCATATTTTAACCTTCTTGGCAAGTTTAACTGACTAGGCTAGTTTCAAAACTAGACTGTCGAACTTGAAAAAGGATGTAAAGAGTGAACGTTAAGGCTCATTAAGTTATAAGATATCCCACAAGAAAAATGGAAGTCAGCTGAAGCTCTCAGATTGTCTCACTCCCAATCCCTCCAGTTCTACTTACTACAGAAAGGCCCTGTCCACGAGATTACACTTGGTAAACCACCTGTGGCAGAATTCTAACAGTGCCCTCTTCACAAATAGGACTAACACAGCTGTTTTCTCTTCAGTGCGTTTCTGCACCCTGACTGTCAAACATTACGATCATGAAAATTTTGTAAATTCTGACTTGAAACAATCGGTTTTGCTTCTTCGTGGACGCTAAAGACTTTTTAACCTAAAAACCCAGTCCATACGATAAAAGATGAATGAGGAAATCTGCAGACTTCTTACTGGAGACGGTAACAACCTCAGTCATTAGGAAAATAAAGCATACAAAACTCAAAAAAGCTGAGACCACACAACAAAAACGATTTATACAATTAATGCTCTGTCTTGGAAAAATTATCCCTACAGTTAAAAAAAAAAAAAAAAGGAATTAACTCCTGAAAAGTGCTGTCCTTCACGAAATCAGATCTTATTTATCGTTTCAAGCGGGCACTCTTTCCAAACTTACCGTCTCGTTTCTGAAAATTAACACTACCCGCCAGAGCCCCCCAAGCCGAGACCAGCCGCCGCCTGCATCGCCAGGGCCCCCCTCCAGTGTAAGACTCCCCGCGCCTCCCGCCCACTTCCACCAGCGCCCGACGCCCTCTAACTCCTACTTCTCAAGGTCCCGCGCAGATGACCAGAACTCCGAGTAACGAAATCATTCGCAGGAACGACCTGCGGGTTAATTTTCGGAGCACGCTGAGATGGGCTGCGGAGACTGGTTTCCGGGCGCCCGGGGCCCCGCTCCGGCCGAGGGGCGCGGGCGAGGGCGGCTCGGTCCCGGCGGAGGCTCGGTCCTCCCCCCGCCCGCGCAGCCCGAGGCCGCACCTGCACGTCCGCCCGGTCCGGCGCGCCGCCCCCGCCTGCGCTCACCTTTTCGCACAGCGTCCGCACTTGGTTCTCGTTCAGCTGCTTACACTCGTTCAGCTGTTCGACCCACTGGTCCAGCTCCTTCGTGAACGTCTTGTCCTCCATGGCGGCCGTTCCCGCGCCGCCGCCTCCCGCCTCCCCCCGCCCGCCCCGGGCCGCGCCCGCGGCCCCAGCCGCTCGCAACGGAAGACCGAGCCCGCGCCGCCTCAGCAGGCGGCCTCCGGAGCTCCCGCCCGCCCTGCCCCGCCCGGCCGCGCGCCCCGGAGCCGCTGAGGAGCGCGGGCGGTGGCGGGGAGTGCGGCGCGGGTCGTCGACGCAGCTCCGGCCAGAGGACAGTTACGACCGCTGCCGCCTGTCGCCCGCCGGCCTCCCTCGCCCCTTCTCTCTCGCTTTCTCCCCCCCTCCCTCCGGGCTTCCGTCATCGCCCCGGCATTTCCGCCGGGAGGAGGCGAGCGGGGGCGCCTCCAGGCGCGCCGGGCGGGGAGCAGAGCAGCGCCCTCGTCTGGAGCGGCGGAGAAACGGTCCGAGGTACGGAGCCTCGCTCGTTTTTCGCTCTGCCCTCCTTCTGCTTCCCCACCTGGGGCCCGGGCCAAGCTCATTCCATCCTGTTCAGGGGAACGTGGACCTACCTGCATGCAGCCTCTTGGCGTGGTTTTTCAGAGTCCTGGCCAGGAAATTGAGAAGCTTGAGCTTTTCCTGGAAAATATTTCACTCCCTCTTAGCAGGCATTCAAAATTTATTGAATAAATGATTATTTTCCAGTTCTTACTCTAGTGGTGAGGCCCTAAATCTTCAGTTTTCCCTTTCAGCGTTGGAGAGGTGCAGTGATTGTTTCTATGAGAATCTGTGTCCACTGCAGAAGCAGCTGTGCTCACTGCAATGTTTGAGTTAGAATGGTTTCTTCATTCAATACTTACTTACTGAAGAGCTGCTAGCTGCAGAGAGACTGTAAGCTAAACGACCATGCTTCTTGTATCTGAGATATGTACTAGGGCCTCTGAGCTGAAGCGGCAGTCAGCGTCCTATATCAGAAAGCAAGGGTTCCCGTGTTGGCTTTGCCAGCTTTCTACTATGTCTCCAACTGGGCCATCATCAAACCACCTCAGGCCTCAGATTCTTCCTCATTTACAATCAACCAGGCCTGTCTTTGAAAATTAAATTTGAAAAGTACCTGTTCAGTAGTATGCGTAGTAGGGAAACAAATGTTAAATTTTCTTATCCCTTCCAGGGAACAACTACAGAAAGCCTTAGAAAAGTTGAAGTTGCCTGGAGAAGGGGAAAGATGTTCTAAGGAATTTGTGTGACTTCCAATCTGTTTGTGCCAGAAGAGGGTTGTGTGAAAGACCAGTATTTGGAAAGGCGCAACCCTCCTAGCAACCGAAATAGGTCATACGGTGGGGAATTAGGATGGGAAAGACCTGCTCTGGCAGCAACTTGTCAACAAATCCACAGAACGAAATGTGACGAGTGCTTAGAGGACACGGAGAGAAGAGGCGCCTGCCCAGTGGTAGCGACCACAGCACTGCGCTCTCCAAGGAGGCCCACCAAGGCATAAAGGAGGCAGAATCTTGCCTAAGCCTGGAAAGCTCAGAATGAAAGTGCAAATCAGAATATTGCTGGAATTCCTGAAGAAGGTGAACTGAGAAAGGAAAATACACCCCATGGAGAAATGGGAAATTCCAATATGCCTAGGGAAGGAGGTTCTTGAAACTGCCGCACATGTTTGGAATTATAGTTGGAGTTGAATAGGTGTGTGAAGATGGTACTTTTGAAAAGCTTAGCTAGGTGGTGCTGCAGAAAGTGGTCTTCTTCTCTTCTTACCTTTCTGGAGAGGCAGTCCTGCCATGTTGCCCAGGCAACATGTTGCCCTGAATTCTGAAGTAGCTGGGAGTAGGAGCTGAGCAGTTACCAGGAAGAATACTTCTTTGAGTGCTTTATAGTACATGTTTTATGTTTTTCTTCTCATTTAAATCTCCAATAACCTTATGAGGCAAATGTTATCATCCTCTGTCTTGTTCCTGGGTTGTAGGGTGCTGAAGTCTCCTTTTAGAGGTAACTTCAAGGTCCTTTCTTTTCCAGACAAAGAATTGAACCAAACAGGCATAAGCAGTGGCAAAATTTCACATTTATTACAAGCATGTGTGGGGGAGGCAGGGGATGGGGGAAAAGAAGCTCTGCAGAGCAAGTTTGCCTCAAGGAAAAAGGGAGAAAAAATAAAAATACAAATACACCCTACAGCACAGGGTGAACATTCACAAGGAGACAGGCTAGCCAGCCCTTGATGGCGACTATCTCTGTCATACTGCCCACGATGACATCAGGTTTGGGTCGTCATATCAAAAACCCTGTGTAGTTCTCTGAAGAGGGCCACATGCAGGGTTCTGAGAGCTGTTCCGCACAGGCATCTCAGGATCTTGCCACACTGCCTTCTCCAGGCCGTTTTAGCCACACCCTATCTTCCTGCCTCAATATTACCTATGAGGAATATTGGACACACACAGGTTTCCAAGCCGCTTCATAGGCTGGGGTATGGCTCAATGGCAGAGTACTTGCCTAGCTCATGGGAGGCCCTGGGCTCAATCCTCAGCACCACAAAAACAAAACAAAAGAACAGCAACAAAAAACACACTCACGTATGTGACAAAGGATTAATGTCTAGAATATCCACAATGGAATATTGTGAAGAAAAGTGAAATCCTGTTGTTTGTAGCAAAACAGATGGGAGACGTTAAGTGAAATAAGCCAGCTATGGAAAGACAAATACTGTATGTTCTTCCATATATGTAAAAGCTAAAAATAAATTGACCTGATTGTAGAAAAGTCATTGGGGGGGGCAAGTGAATGAGAGGAAGATGGAAATGAGCAATGCGTGCTTTGCATACATAATGAAGCATCACTGTGAACCCCATTAATAGTTGTACATTTAATATGTGTTAATAAAAACATTCGTAAAAAGAAAAAAGTCCAACTGTTATCAGGTAGTTCCTTTAGAAATGGCTTGCCAAGTAAATGTATACCAGATCCTTTTTGCCTTGAACAAGGAATTTGACAAGCCAAGCCAAAAATGGTGCCAAAAGTTTATTTGAAAATTGAGGGGCGCGGGTAAGAGAAAAACTGGCCATACAGAGTGAACGTGGGCTGAACAGAGAAAAACAGCAAAGATAAAAGTAGCCCCCGGTCCAGGAGCAGAAGAGTCACGATAGCGGGCTCCTTGTGGTGTGTTGTCTCGTGTGCTGTACACAGCCCTCGGGAGCCTGAGAGAAATTCCACACGCAGGGTCCTGGGAATTATTTGGCACTGTACCGGTATCTTATACTTAACCGTCCCACCTATTGCCCAGCCAGCTTTGCCACACCCCACCCCTTTCTTACAAGTGCGTTCATTTCTCACAGTGCTGGTGGAGGGAGAAATACACTAGGCCTGTCCGCCTTCCGCTCCCCTACTTTATGTTGTACAACTTGTGCAGTCTAGCAGGGAAAGCTGAAGGGTGGCAGACCAGCTAAGAAAGTTGGCGACTGCTGTATCAGGGTTTGCTACTTCAGCGGATGAAAGCATCTCAATTAAAAATAAAAACTACAATTCTTCAACTTTATTTCTTTGCTCTTTGCTTTTATATCATGTGTGTGTGTGTGTGTGTGTGTGTGTACTCATGTACGTGAGCATTTTCTCCTGTGGAACACAACTATCAATTTCCAATTCTTGCTAATTACTTGCTATGCAAAACTACATTTAATCATCTTATATTTGCCGGCTAGTTCTAGCTACATTTTTTTTTAAAGAGAAAAGAAAACAAAAAAGCAAAGATAAAAACAAAACACAAAAACCAATAAAAGCGATACAGAATTTCAAAACAAGATGATAGGAAATTAACAATGGTTGTTACAGTACATATTGTTATCTTCAACGAAGTTGCTCAGATTGCCAGATGTAAGAATGCAAGGTTGATCAAACAATTAAGAAGAATAAAAGATAATAAAAAAATTAGAAACAATACAGTTTCACTAATCAAGATGGTAGGAATTCAACAATGGTGGTTATATTGCGTATTGTTGTTTTCAAATTAGTTCAGATTACCAGATCTAAGCATGCAAGATTTGTAAAAGAGAGACTTAAGCATTAACTGTTCCTTTCAATAAACCAATAGACATCAGCGGTTCAATTATCCCTGCTATCCCTGTACATACATATGTATTTTTCCCTTCTTTCTTTTTTCTTTTTTATTTTTTAAAAGTATAAAAAACAAAGAAAACAACAACAAAAGGAAAACATTAACAAAAAGACACAAAGCAGCACAAGAGCAGTACATTCAAAATTGAATTACAGACACAGCGACAGGGAATCACCAATGGTTGCTGCACCACACATTGAGAACTTCAAAGTGCGTGTTTCTGAAACCACATATAGACATAAAATCTTGATCAAACAGTCATGAACTGTTCCTTACCATAAAGCAACACAGGTCAACAGTGGCACCAGATTAGCCATCCTGCATATACACACATAAATACATATCTGTCCCTTTCTTCCCTTTCCTCCTCCCCTTGTAATGGGCAGTGACTTTTAGCACAACATTTTAAGATAGACAAGCCTCAAAATGTGTCTTGAGAAACATCCTGGAGGGGTTGTAAAGGGTTAACTTTGCAATTCTGACTTTGTCCTGGAATTCTTCTCCTTGCCTGAATTGTTAAAGTATATATATCATTATGGCCAGAGCCTGACCTGGTCACATGGTGCAAGGTAAACAACTATGGCCAGGCGTAGACATTCCAATCTATTACCATGGAAACCAAAAATGTATATAAGGTGAGAACAAAGGCAGTTAAGTGCCACATCTTCTGGTCGGGAATGGGGGGCAATGACCGGTCCAAATTGATTCTAAATTAAAATTAAAAATCCATTTGTTCTGAATGAGTTTTTTCGATCCCCTGTGGAGTTTGACCCGATTTCTGATTTTTGCCACAACACCCTCATCCCACCTGCTCCCTAACTTTGAGCAGATTCCCTTCACACCCCCCAATCCACATTCCCATCTTCAGATTCCTACACCAGTGATACAATACGCTGTCTGCACATGAACCTTTGATTTATTTCACTTATGAGTATGGTGTCCAATTGTGACATTTGCCTACAAAGGCCGCAAATCCATGCCTCTTCACAGCTGAGTAATATTCCATTATAGAAAAATGCCACGTTTATTTATTTATTTATTTATTTATTTTTCTAAGTGAAAGAAAGGAAAAACACATTTATAGTTTTTGGCTCTCCTGTAACCTATTTTCCTAGACCAATGAAAGGCTCTCAAAGACCTAGAGCTTCCACTTCTCTACTACTGACTCATACCACAACTGCCAAGTTTACTCACAGCTGCACATCACCTTTCCCCTGACTTATTTTTATTTATTTATTTTTTAAATTTTATTTTAAAGACAAAAGAATGGAGACTATGAACCAGAATAAGCCATAAACAATACAGAAAATACAAAATTATACATAATGTAGCAGGGAATTAGCACTGGATGTTGTATTACATAATATTATCTTCACATTAGTTAACACATAAACATTAAAGGAAATACCAAATTATAGAAAAGATAGTAGGGAGTTAGCACTGGATGCTGTATAATATAAAGTTATCTTCACTTCTGTTAATACAAAAACGATTGAGGAAATACAAAATTATAGATAACATAGAAGGGAATTAGCTCTGGATACTGTCCTACATAATGTTACCTTCACCTTTGTTACTCAGTTACACGGATGATGGCCAATTTGATCATTCAATTTTTCTCCCCCCTCATCTCCGTTGCCCCACCACTCAGTCATCTTCCCTGTGATAATAACTGTATTCCTGGGATTATCTATACCCCTGGACCCTCGCCTTGGGAAGAGATATAACTGCCTCAGACCATACTATAACATACATGGGTGTACACAAACTGCCACGGTTGGAGGTAGAAAAGCACGTATGCTCACAGCAGACTGCCCGGCTCCGCCCCATTGCCGTGCTATGGGTGGGGGTGGGTCCAGTCTGTGAGGCACCCTCAGTGAGGCCCACAGTGGAGCAGCCACGGGGCCCACAGCGGAGCAGCCACGGGGCATGTGCCCCCGTCAGGGCGCCCTCAGTGACCCATTCGGCTCTGTCCTGTTGCCTCAATGCTGGAGGCCCTTTCTTCTCCTCCTCCCTCCTCCTGATCTCCAGTATTACTGTTCCCCACCCCTTGCAGCTTGGCATTGGATGAACTTATGATGCTTGGTATAAGGGCTTGAAATCTCCCCGGCCCACTCTCACTGTGTTAGTTCAGGGTATGACCTGAGTCTAAGGATTAGTTCTAGAATAGAGTTGGAGGATTTTCTCGGGTCTGTTGTATAGAGTATGTTGTTGTTTTTCAGACTCCCAGTCTGCTGCTTTTCATGTAATTTGTTGCTATGGGTTCATGCAAGGTTCATATGTGCAAGCTGTAAGGAGACCCTCTTGGTGCTCACATTAATAGTTTGGGGTGAGTCCTGAAGTCCGTGGATTTGTCCCATTGTTGCCAGGAACAGGCAGTGTTTGCTCAAGCTGCCGAGTCTCAAGGTGCTCCCAGTGAGAGTTCAGGGTGGGAGCTGAGTCCCGGCAACCCAGCTCGTGCTTCCTGCCTGATGTTGGAGTGAGAAGGGCGTGGAGCCACGAGATCCACCTCCATCTGCATCTCCCTCCCGTTGTGGTGCTGGAGCCCCTGTCCACTCCTCGGCTGGATCCCTGGCAGCTGCCACAGCTCGCTGCTGAGGTTCCCTGCTGCTCTCCGCCAGTAGCCGCTCACCCAGCAGAGAGGCAGGGGGCCACTGCCTCGAGGCAGGCGCAGAGCCAGGTGTGGTGGGCTGTGTACTAGTTGCATTGATTCTCTCCAGGCGCTGATTAGGAAGGTTGCCACAGGGTGGGGACTCTGGCCCAGTGGCTGTCGTAACTTCTCATCCTCACACTGGGTTCGACAACTGCTCCCAACCGCCACTGCCTCTTTTCCTGGCTGCGCCCTCCCCTCTCCAGCCCTGGACCAGCTCTTGGAACTCCGCTCTCCCCTGGACGAGTCAGGAGGCTTCCGTGAGCGTGGGCCTCTGAAGTTGAAGCTGTGAATGCCAGAAAGAGGGTGTGGACCAAGGGTGTGCTTGGAGCGGTGACTTCTTCCTTCTCTCCCTCCGACTGCGCCATGGCGGATCTCTGATCCTTTCCTCCAGCAGAGGTTTTGCTTAGTCTTTCCGAGGGCTTCAGGTCCCATTTCAGATCCTTCCTGATTTCAGGATACCCACCTCTTTCCCTTCTGTCCTTCACATGTTGTTATATTCCTATAGCCCTTTGTCTGAGTGGCATTCCTCCGGGAGGTTCTCTCTCTGCTGCCTACCAGGTTGCCATCTTGAAGTCCTCTCATAAAATTTATTTAGTTATTTGTTTCTTTCTAATGAATTGACCATTACATTTCTAAAGTTCTGAAATGGCCAACAGACCATAGAAAGATACCACTTTAGGCACCTGCTTGAAACCAACAGCTTCAGAAAACTGCTGGGCTTGATTCAGGTTTGCCACATTTTTTAATCCAGTCTTCTGTGGATGGACATTTGGGTTGCTTCCACAATTTAGCTATTACAAATTGTGCTGCTATAAACATGGATGCACATATATCATGGTGATATCATCTGCAAATAGTGATAGTTTGACTTCTTCCTTTCCTATCCTTATTCCTTTTATTTCTCTCTCTTGTCTAATTGCCCTGGCTAATACTTCTAGAACTATGTTGAATAGGAGTGGTGACAGTGGACATCCTTGTCTTGTTCCTGAGTTTAAAGTGAAAGCTTTCAATTTTTGCCCATTTAGTATGATGCTGGCTGTTGGTTTGTCATAGATGGCTTTGATCAGATTGAGGTAAAGGCCATCTATTCCTATTTTTTCTAGGGTTTTTAACATGAATGCATGTTGGACTTTATCAAAAGCTTTTTCTACATCTATTGAGATGATCATGTGATTGTTGTCTTTGACTCTATTGATATGATGTATTACATTAATTGATTTGTGAATATTGAACTATCCCTGCATTCCTGGAATAAATCCAACCTGGTCATGGTGTATAGTTTTCCTTATGATTTGCTGTATTCTATTTGCTAGTATTTTATTGAGTATCTTTGCATCTATGTTCATTAGGGAGATTGGCCTATAGTTCTCTTTCTTAATTGGGTCCTTCTCTGGTTTTGGTATCAGTGTAATACTTGCCTCTAGAAATAAGTTAGGGAGTATTGCTTTCTTTTCAATTTCATTGAAGAGTTTGAAGAGTGTTGGTATTAAATCTTTGCTGAATGTTTTATAGAATTCTGCTGTGAATCCATCAGGGCCTGGGCTTTTCTTTGTTGGTAAGTTTTTAATGACATTTTCAATCTCATTAATTGATATTGGGTTGTTCAGGATTTTTGTATCTTCCTGATTCAATTTTGGTAGTTTGTACATTTCTAGGAATCTGTCCATTTCCTCTCAGTTTTCTATCCTATGGAAGTAAAGATTTTCAAAGTAGGTATATCATTAATAATTATTATTAATAAATAAAGATCATTACTTTGGAATTTCTGTAAGATCTGTAGTGCTTTCATCCTCTTCATTCCTTATTGCATAAATTTGAATTCTTTTATTTTTTTTAAATAAAGTTAGCTAGGGGTTTATCAATTTCATTTATTCTTTCAAAGAACCAGCTCTTTGATTCATTTTTTGTAGTGTTTTCTTCATCTCAATTGCATTAATTTCTGCCCTGAGTTTTATAATGTCCTTCCTTCTTTGGGCTTTTCGTTTGACTTGTTCTTTTTCTAGAAGTTTGAGGTGTAGCATTAGGCTATTTATTTGGTCTCTTTCTGTTTTCTTTTTCTTTTTTTTTTATTTTAGAAACATAAAAGTACAAAAACCTATTGACAAACAGACACCCATTATCATAGAAAATAGTACAATCACAACTAATCTATAGACAAGGTGATATGGTCTCAACAGTTGTTGTTGCTTTATCCATTGATATCTTCGAATTGTAGATGTATGGACCCATATACAGACATGCAAATTTAGTCAG